>JBBBDQ010000823.1:1710000-1892500 GCA_037127315.1 Ascarosepion bandense | reverse complement strand
GTTGTTTCTTCCTAATAATCAATATTAATTTCCTTTTCGATTCCATTCTTTCCAACACGTCATCATTGCTTACATGCTCGATCCATGTTATCCGCAGCATCCTTTTTTCGAACCACATTTCAGCTGCTTCAAGTTTTTCCTTCATCTTTGTTGATATTGTTCAACATTCACTGCCATATTGAAAAACTGACATCACATAGCAATTTAGTACTCTCTTCTTTGTTTGTAGTGAAAGTTTCCTGTGTCTTAATACTTTACTCAGCTTCTGGAACGCGTCCTTCGCTATGCCAATTCGCCTTCGAATCTCTGTGTCGCACTTTTTGTCTTGTGTTAGAACATTTCCCAGGTATTTAAATTTTTTTACCTGCTTGATTTTAATATCCCCCACCTGCATATGTGGTTCTACACACACACACACACACACACACACACACACACACACACACACACACACACACACACATATATATATATATATATATATATATATGAATGATATCTGGAGCTTTCCTAGTTTGTTCTCTGTCAGCAAGATTTATCTTTTTCTGTTTCAAAAGAGATCCAGAACTTTCCTTTTTAGTGTGTTGTTTCCAAACGAGAAAAACAGATAAATAATTCTCAATGAATTTCAACATGTCTGTATTCTATTCATATCTTGCAATGGGAAGTCCTGACGATATGGGTTCGTTATTAGACGAAACGGTTTTTATTTCCATCTGTTTCTTTCAATGTTTTGTCTTGCACTCTCGCGCCTTTTTACTTTTCACACATTATTTTCTCAAGGTTCCAGACGACAACGCCAGCAGGCAGCATTGTGTCACTGAGTGCACGCAGAAGATAGTACCCTGAAAATGTTGACTATTCTTGTAAAACGGCTCGAACAAAGAATGCACGGGAAAGAGGTGAAAAGCAAAGAAAGAAAGAAAGAAAAGAAGTAATGAGTGAAAGAGGGTTAGACAAAAGAATAGAAATAAAAAAAGGAAAAAATGTATTAATGTGTGAGAGAGTAACACAAAAAGAAAGAATGAAAGAAAGATGTATAGAAACGATAAGAGAGAAAAAAGAAATAAAAGAAAGAAAGAAAAAGAAATGAAAAAGAATAAAGGATAAAATGAAGAAAAAGAAAGGAAGAAAGAATAGAAGAAAAGAAAAAGAAAAATATAAATGAAAGAAAGAAAGAGAAAAGAATAGAAAGAAACGAAAGAAAAAGAGGAAAAAAAAAAGAAAAGAATACAAAAAAAGAAAAGACTATTAAAGAAAATAAAGAAAGAAAAAATGACCAACAGCAGATAACTAAAAAAAAAAAAAAAAAAGTGAAAAGCGGAAGGAATACAAATAAAATGAAGAAAAATATGACTGAAAAAGTCACTAAATAAAAGAAAAAAAAAAGAAAGGGAAAAATATTTCTATAGAAAATGGATGAGTGAAAGAAAGAAAGTAACCGCTATGATATGAATAAAGAAAAAAATGCATAAAATAGGCATGAAATAATAAGAAATAAAGGAAGAAAGAATGAATAAAAAAAGAAGAAAGATAAAAGAAAGAAAAGGTAAAACCCTAGGAAAATGAGAAAAAGGGAAAGAATTGACGTCAGACCATAAAAAAGAGTTTAAATGCAAAAACAACGGGTTCAAGGGCGCTACAAAAAGAATGAATTACAAAATGTCGGTGAAACATGACAAAAGAAAAGAAAAGTTATGAGACTAACAGTTGAAATACAAAGACATTAAACCAAAAATAAATTCATTGAAAATAGAGAATAGTTAGGAAAGAAAATGAAAGAAAGATGATTTTACTCCGAATGCTCCAGCTGACCTTAAAGAAATAAATCCACTGATTATTAATTTTTGGCAAGATTTAAGTTCATTTCATCCTTTATGCAGACATTCATTAAATAGCACAGTTCAAACGTAAACCATAAACTTCTGGTAGGACTCGAACCAGCATCGTTTTCTTGTACCACTAAGTCCATTTTTCAATAACGTCCACTCGACCGCTTCTACTAGGAAAGCTCTATCAATAACAACCAATCAAAATCGAGCCATTCAAAACTGACCTTCGCACTGCACAGATAATTCTGCACATCTTTTGCAAAGCTGCATAATTTTAAAATCTACCCGACCGATTCATCTATAGTTGTGGGGTGGGGAGGGGGAGAAAAAATATTATCGGCAGGGATTTCTAAAAACCAACAATCTTCTTTAGTTAGGAAATAACGATTGCAGCCCTTTTAATTTTGAAAATAAAAACCGATTAGGCTTGATTACTCAATCGTCGACTCGCAACATATAGAAAAATGTAAAATCTTGCTAATCTAAATTTGACTTCTTAGCTGAATATTAAAAAGAAAATCTCGTCTTTTAAAACAGAGCTTAACCCAACTCCCAACGCAGGATAATACAATTAATTTTCAATAATCCGGAAGCGAACGTCTCAGTAAATTCGATTTTCCTAATTAGCCAGGGCTATATTTGTAATATTTGTGGATGTGCGTTGAGGTGTAATAGATATTGGCTCGAAATAAAAAAGAACCGAGTTCGAAATCCAGTCGATTTCGTTTCATTCATTTACGCACAAATACCTTTAGGAAAGGTATTAACCATCTATTAAATATCACAGACAATAACCATTAGCATGAATCAGGCTAGTCTCCATGAAAGCAAAACACTGCGCCTCCTCGGGTTAACTCTCACAACAGACCTCAAGTGGAATGGCTATATAGAATCTATAGCTAAATCCTCTGCTAAGAAAGTCGGTTCTCAGTGTAGGGCCAGGAAGTTTTTTTCCGTCTGAAACAATCCTGCACATACATAAATCTACCATCCACCCGTGTATTGAATACTGCTGCCATATCTGGTCTGGTGCTCCTGCTATCCACCTAGGTGCCCTTCACAAAATCCAACGGATAATCTGTAATGGGATTGATGCCGACTTGGCAGCTCAGATACAGTCACTTTCTCACCGGCGCAATGTGGCTTCCCTGTGTCTCTTTTACAAATACTTTCATAGCTTCTGCTCCGATGAACTTACCCCCTATATATGAATTTTCTCGAGCCAAAAGATTAGCAACTAGGTCCCACCCTTTTACTGTGAAACCAATAAAATGTAAACCCAAATTATACTACAGCACCTCGACTCTTTCTCATCGTCGGGTTGTGGCTTTCCTCTGTCTCTTCTATAAATATTTTCATGGCTTCTGCTCTGACGAACTTGGGTCACTGGTGCCCCCTTCACAAGAATTTACTCGGGCAACCAGACTGGCAACAAAGTCGCTCTCATTTGCAGTTGGATCAACCAAACGCAGACTACAATTCTATTCCACCAGCTTCTTTTCTTGCGCTTCCCGCCTGTGGAAATCTCTTCTATATTCTTGCTTTCCTGACGGCTATAACTTCCAGGAATTTAAATGCAAAGTCAATTCCCATCTCTTATCCGCTTACCTCGAGCTCTTTCTACATCACCCCGAGTATCTTGTTCTCTCTGCCTTCGCAACTGCCTTCACTCCTGTGTTCCCATCCTTCCCTTGCCCTTTCTCCTTCACCCCCTGTAGCTAGTTCGTCTTTATCTTCACTCTCCTCCTGCCTAATACTTCAACTCTCTTATGTAACTCCCTGCACATTAGTGGCGTTAGCGTCTTGCATGAGATGAAATTATTAAAAACAAAAGTAATTGTGAGAGCAAATTTTTGAACAGGAATGTTACTTCTTCTTCTTCTATGTGCCCTGTCCCTTCAGGACGTAGGCGATCATGACTTTCTACGTCTCCCTATACCTGGTGGCTCTTAGCACGCCTTCTCCTGTTACACCATCCAACCCTCGTTCTATCATCTACCTGATTACGTCCTTCAAATATGTTATCCGTTGCTTTCCTCTGTCTCTTTTCCATGTATCTGACCTGTTAATATTAAGTTCTCCAAACCTTCCTTCCTCATTGCATGTCCCAGGAACTTCAGCTGTCTCTTTCTGGTGCCAAGTATTAATTTTCTTTTTGTTTCCATCATTTCTAGGACCTCATCATTGCTCACATGCTATTCGTAGCATCCTTCTGTAGAACCGCATTTCAGTTACTTCAAGTTTTTCCTTCATCTTTGACAGTATTGTCCAGCATTCACTGCCATACTGAAGGATTGACAACACATAGCAATCCAGTACTCTCTTTTTTGTTTCTAGCGAAATTTTCCTGTTTCTTAATACTTTACTCAACTTCTGGAATGCTTCCTTCGCCATGCCAATTCGTCTTCGGATCTTTGTGCGCACTTTTCGTCTTCTGTTATAGCACTTCCCAGATATTTAAATTTTTCTACCTGCTTGATTCTAGTATCCCGACCTGCATTTGGCATACTGGGCTGCCCTTTTTACCGATGACCACGTACTAGTAAATTGACTAAACTTTCAATACACTGATTACATTTCGGTATCTTGAGAATGCATAGTTCCTGCTTCCAGTGGTTCATCATTGTTTTTATGACATTTGTTTTATTTCAGTATTTCTGACACATTTCTGAAAGTCATTGTCATCGTATCTTTGATTATTAAACCGATAATCTGCATATTTTTCCAATGAATTTCTTGATGCATGTACCGAAATGAATGCAAGGGTAAGAAGAATGGCTTTTGAATTCTAACTCGCATTGATAATTTTAGGAATTTCCTGAAATCCAATCAAAGAAAAATGTACGAATCTAAACAGTCAGTCAGTCAGTTAAGTGCCATACGTGATACACGCTTGGGCGATCGTGTCTCGAACGAGACATGACTGACTGGACAGAAGATTATCCCGCAGTAGGTTGCCACTGCTTTCTGCGGTAGACTGGTTGCTGACCAAGGCTATAGAACTCAATCTGTCCTATTATTTAACCCATAGCTGAAGGGAAGAGAATAATACCTTTCCCAAGGAAATTTGTGCGTAAGTGAAAGCGAGGAATTCAACTGGATTTCGAACTCGGCTTCTCGATTTGCCGTTCCGAGTCGATAGCCACTCCACCACAACGGACACCCGCACTAAACACGAATCTAAACACCCGAGTTAAATGTTGCAAAAACTTCATATCACCTGATTTATCGAGGATGCTCGGGGGGTGCAATAGATAATGGCTGGGAATTGTTAATCGGGTGGCTGTGTTTCGATTCCACCTGGGTTCCTTATAGTCACTTAATCCTAGATACTCTTGGGAAAGGTATGAACTACCTCCTTCCCCCTGAGTTATAGGTTAGTTTTCAAGACCTATATCACTAAATATTCATTATCTAAAAAACAAATTTTACAATATAAAAATATTTTCCTACTTTAAATGATTTACAATGGGTTGATAAGCCGTAAAAAATGAATAAAAAGTAATCTTTGACGTTTCCCCCTCGTTTTCGTGTTCAGTGTTACGATCTTTTGTCGCAATGTCATTTTTAACACTTGGAAACTGATACTATTCTGTTCGATCCTCATTGGCTGACCCAGGATTTTGACTATCAATCAAACAACTTGACTAAATGGTATATAAGAAATTAGCTAATGGTTAAGTACTATATTTGTTTTAGCCAATTTCTGTAGTTAATGTTTATGTTGTGAATTGAAAATCAGGAAAGATTTGCTAGTGGTCATGAATTAATACAAACCCTGCAGACAGGAAATGGCTGTTGCTTGCAGAATATAAATAAGTAAAATGATTCAAAGTAGTACCTACGTGTGTTACGCTCTAGAAAGAGATATGAACACACAGACAGACACATAGGAACGCCGGACGACATATACGCAACACGCATGATAAATGAAAAAAATGTATAACAGGAAATATAAAACGAAGAGATAATTACTGTTAAAAGTATATAATCAATTATAAAAGACAGACAGACAGACAGACAGAGAGAGAGGGTCTCATTTTACTTGTATTGTACTCGTTTTAGTGCTTTAAATAACAATTTCAAGTCTCTCTTTGCTGTCTTTATCTTGATTCTTCTTTAACTAAGAAAAATACTTTTTATAAGTTTATTTTTACTTATTTTATCCACTCGGTTCTTCAGTTCTCGCTGTGAACAACATAGCAATTCGGAGTATCTATATTTTAATAAAGTAATTGTAAATCCTACCAAGGTACCTACGTGTGCCACGCTTTTACGGTAATGAATGAAATTAAATGTATTTTGTAAATCCATTATATTTCCGGAGAAAATCGTTGCAATGCAAGAAAGAATAAAACAACAAAGAGAACCAGCATGAGAACGGAAGAGAAGCCGAGAACGATTACGAGCAAAAGAGAGACAAGCAAAGTTGAACCTTTTGGTGCATCTATATACTGGTGAGACACCCATGAGTCAACCCTTTTTATAGTTCACCAATAGAAAGCTTAACCAATCAGGAAACTCAGAATTTTCAATGCGACGTGTGTCAAAGGCGGCCATATTTTTTCGAGTATTGGAGATCAAATCCGATTCAGGAGAGTGTCTGATACGGGAGTGGTAATCTTTGACGTTGTTTCAGTGAACGAATTACGTGCCAAGAGGATAATCTATATCCATAACCTATGACGGACATGGTCAACAGATGTGAAGAGGATACTCTATATCCATAACCTAGGGCGGACATGGTCAACAGATGTGAAGAGGATACTCTATGTCAATAACCTATGACGGACATGTTCAACAGATTTAAAGAGGATACTCTATATCCATAACCTAGGACGGACATGGTCAACAAATGTGAAGAGGATACTCTATATCCATAACCTAGGACGGACATGGTCAACAGTTGTGAAGAGGATACTCTATGTCAATAACCTATGACGGACATGTTCAACAGATTTAAAGAGGATACTCTATATCTATAACGCATAGCGGACATGATCAACAGATGTGAAGAGGATACTCTATATCCATAATCTATGACGGACATGGTCAACAGATGTGAAGAGGATACTCCATAGCCATAACCTATGGCGGACATGGTCAACAGATGAGAAGAGGACATTCTACATCCATAACCTATGACAGACATAGTCAACAGATGTGAAGAGGATACTCTATATCCATAACCTAGGACGGGCATGGTCAACAGATGTGAAGAGGATACTCTATATCATTAACCTAGGACGGACATGGTCAAGAGATGTGAAGAGGATACTCTATATCCATAACCTTTGACGGACATGTTCAACAGATTTAAAGAGGGTACTCTATATCCATAACCTAGGACGGACATGGTCAACAGATGTGAAGAGGATACTCTATATCCATAACCTTTGACGGACATGGTCAAGAGATGTGAAGAGGATACTCTATATCCATAACCTTTGACGGACATGTTCAACAGATTTAAAGAGGGTACTCTATATCCATAACCTAGGACGGACATGGTCAACAGATGTGAAGAGGATACTCTATATCCATAACCTAGGGCGGACATGGTCAACAGATGTGAAGAGGATACTCCATAGCCATAACCTAGGACGGACATGTTCAACAGATTTAAAGAGGATACTCTATATCCATAACCTAGGACGGACATGGTCAACAGATGTGAAGAGGATACTCTATATCCATAACCTAGGACGGACATGGTCAACAGATGTGAAGGGGATACTCTATATCCATAACCTAGGACGGACATGGTCAACAGATGTGAAGAGGATACTCTATATCCATAACCTAGGACGGACATGGTCAACAAATGTGAAGAGGATACTCTATATCCATAACCTATTACGGACATGGTCAACCGATGTGAAGCGGATACTCCATAGCCATAACCTATGGCGGACATGGTCAACAGATGTGAAGAGGATACTCTACATCCATAACCTATAACAGACTAGTCAACAGATGTGAAGAGGATACTCTATATCCATAATCTATGACGGACATGGTCAAATAGATGCCAAGAGGATACTCTATATCCATAACCTGAAAGTGAACGTGAACGGTCGAACTACATTCCCTGGTCCCGCCAGTGCAAACCATCATGGCGAAGATACGCCATAATAATTATATAGTAGCAAACCATCCACGTTTTCTCCGTAGTCCATAGGTTAGAAGTTCTACTCTACAGCTTCTTCCCGCAAATTACTTCTCTGTAGAACCGACTGTCGAGGATTTTTCCACAATCAGTAAAATCTTTTCTACACACACACACACACACACACACACACACACACATATATATATATGTTGACTGTATATATACATATACATGTCAAAATTAAGACAGACACGTTATTCCATGATTAAGCAGAAGCATAGGCCTCTTTCAAGCGAACCTTTATCAGCTTCCGTCTTTATTTTACAGAAGATTTTACGCGAATGCAATTCACAAAAACAAAATTGATTTTTCTATATCTACACTGCATGTTTACATATATATGTATATAATTTGTGAATATATATATATATAATTTGTGAATATATATATATATATATATATATATATATATATATATATATATATAATACCAATTATATGTACTAAATCAGGATACTTTCGACATAATGCTTTGTTTACCCGATCAAGTTGCTAGCAAAGATCGTCTCAAGAACGCAAATTCCTTCTTCGTCAATATGCTTGGTATATCTGTGGACACCTGAGCATGACTAATTAAGAAATCTCCGGTACTTTGACATAGTACCAATTCAATCGTTTCTTTAAAAGATTCTTAATTCTTATTGTTGTCGAGTTGCGGCGAAATTTAGTGACCGGGTTGTACCGGAAATATGACGCAGGATAAGAAAGGTTCAAAACAGGGTATTAATATAACAAGAAACAAGATATTAAAAGAAGTGTTAATAAGTAATATAGAAATAAATAAGTCCGAAAGTATTATTACGCTGCCTGACTAGTAGCTGTCGTTAACTGCCTTTGTTAATTGCTGCACTTGACTGCTATTTAACTGCTCTCTAGAAGTCACGAAGGTAATTTATATATAGTAAGAGGAAGAGATCATTTCTCGTAGGAGGGCACCATATATATATATATATATATATATATATATATATATATATATATAATAGCAAGAAACAAAGTTACTTTTATACCTACAGGCGTTTATAGATTATGAAATAGTAGTAGATCGAATAAAAAAAAATAAGAAAACACGAAAACGACCGACCGGTTTCAATCCCGTTCTTCATCATATAATAAATTAGTTTTTGGTCATAATTAAATTAGACCAGTACACAGATGTATAAAAATGTGTTCAATACATTTATATTGTAGAAAGTTTAAATATTCAACATTTTTGTATCTTCAGGTGATTTATAATGTTATTATAAATCGCGTGATGATACCGAAAGGTTGAAACCTGAGTTGAGGAAACAAACCATTTGCAAATTAATATATATATATATATATTAATTATAATAGTGAATGCCCCCAACGATATAAATTAACTGTTATAAAAAACTTACTTCAGCGCACACAAATGATATCTTCTTCCAAATCTATATTTTATAAAGAATTACACAACATTAAGCAAACACTAGTCAATAATGGATTTCCTAACTCCGTTATTGATCAACAAATTAAAATGTATCTCAACAAAATTAACAATAGCTCTCATAATAATGAAAATATTAATAATAATGGTTTACATCAAAATAAACATAACACTATTAACTTTTACTATTGCAACCAAATACATAATAATTATAAACAAGATGAAAAAACACTCAAAAACATAATACGTAGAAATGTTAAACCAGTCGAAAGTAATAATCAAATTAAACTCATTATATATTATAAAGAGTTTAAAACAATTGACCTCATAGTCTATAATAACCCAACAAGCACTAAACTAAATTCTTTACAAAAAAACAATGTAGTGTACCAATTTACATGCCCATTCAGAGATTGTATCTCTGATACTAATCAAAAACCTAGTACATATATTGGTTTTACCACAACCACGCTCTCCCGTAGACTTACATGTCATCTTTCTGATCAGAGTGCTATTAAACAACATTTCTCTGAAAAACATAAACATGTAGGTAATATCAGACAGATGTTGGTCAACAATACGGTTATCCTTACTCATACACACAGTAAGAGGAACCTGCAGATATTGGAGGCCATGTACATCAAATCAAAACAACCAACACTCAATAAAATCAACTTTAAAACAGGAAATAACATATTACATTGCATTTGACTAGATGGTTTTGTTGTCATTTCGCGCTATCCCGCGGTGTGACGTCATAAAACCGCATCGCAAACTTAAGAACTGCGTTTATTATTTTTGGTAACTATAGCGGAGTTTTATGTCAACACAAAATAAAATCGTCGGTGATGGTGGGTTTTATAATATTTCAGTTTAAACTACCTCTCTGAAGATGGCTCATGTGAGCCGAAAGCTTAGAAGAAAACCAATAAATAATTATCCAAATGTTGGAGAATTTTTGTCTTTATTTTCAACTGAAATTAAAGCAAAAATACGACGTTTAGAACGGCTCATGATTAAACATAATAGACATTCATTGTCTCTCATATTTAATAGCATATGTCTAGAATATATATATATATATATATATATATATATATATAGTCACCCGCAGACAGATCTGTTTCGCTGTATCACAGGTCATTAGTACGGTTAGACATCCGATTGCTTTTAACCCAGGATTGAAACCCGACCGAATATATATATTTTTTTCTAAACATATACTGTTAAATATAAGAGACAATGAACCTTCAGATATTGGAGGACATATACATTAAATCCAAACAACCAACTCTTAATAAAATCACCTTTAATTCCGGTTATAACACGTTACATTGCACTTGAATACATGGTTCTGTTGCCATTTCGCGCTATCACGCGATGTGACGTCAGAAAACAGCATTGCAAATTTGCGAACAGCGTTTGTTATTGTTCGTAACTATTGCCGTTGCCAAGCGGAGTTTTATGTCAACACAAAATAAAATCGTCGGTGATGATGGATGTTGCTGTATTACTGTCTTAATAACCTCTCTGAAGATGGCTCATGTGAGCCGAAAGTTTAGAACCAAATTAATAAAAATATATCCAGATGTTGGAGAATTTTTGTCTTTATTTTCAACTGAAATTAAAGCCAAAATACGACATTTAGAACGGCTCATGATTAAACATAATAGATATTCATTGTCTCTTATATCCAACAGTATATGTTTAGAAAATTATTTGCTGCCTCGATACACTATATATATATATATATATATATATATATATTAGCAGACACATTAATGTTCTCGATTCTATATCTCAAAATCTGACAAAATATATGAAATCTTCGATGTTTGCGTATGTGTGTATGTGCCTGTGATAAGTTTTGAACGCCAGATTAACGAATATTGTACACAATTTAGAAATAAGAGTATAAAGTACGTATTATGATTAAAAAAACTTGCTCGTAATCCAGTAAGACATTTGCTTTCAGAAGCGTTGAAATAACATCGCGTATGATTTTTGTGTTTGTCTGCTGGTAGCGTTTGATCATATGTCTAGCGCACCAACCATAAAATTCCTACTCTCAATCATGAATTGCCACAAGTCAGGAAATAATAATATTTGCTCATTGAAAGTTTGCATCTCGACGACATTGTCGGGCCGACCAGATACACACAGCAAGAGGCAAGAACATGCAGATGTAAATGAGCGTAAATTGGCACGAATGTCCTGATAATTGAAGCAGACGTTTAGCAAGTTTCCCGTTTGACGTTCGCTGCCAACGTTTGATAAAAGTAAAATTGCCGGTTTGAATGATCTCAGAATACCGGGTTTTTTACGCTCTCCTAATGTAAAATAATTAAGGGGTATTTTTGGGAGCGTCTTCACGTATACATTTGATGTGGTTTGGCGCGATAATATTAAGGTGTTCGGAAAGCAATTAAATATTTTATCGCCTTCAGTTAGAACAAATGCGACTCAAAGAAATGGGAAGTTTTCTATTTCACTTTGATTGAAACAATCAAAATTTGGTTCTACAGAAGGATACTGAGGATACCGAGGACCGAACATGTAAACAACAAAGAGGTTTTGGCGAGGATGTAAACGAAAAGGAAATTTATATTTAACTTATGAAAGAGACAGTTGCAGTTTGTGGGACACGTAATGAAGAAGGGGCTTGAGGAATTTGATACTCACAGGACAAATAGAGGAAAAGAGAGACAAGAGAAAACAACTCGTGGCATACTAGATAGACTTAAGTAAGTGGGTGGTAGAGCAGGGTTTGAGAGAAATAACAAGACAAAAGTTGTTAAGCGCTACAAGAGAAAGGCTGCTGTGGAGGGCCATAATCGCGACTACATCCTGAAAGGGCACAGTACATAGAAGAAGAAGAAGAAGAAGAAGAAGAAAATATTTTTCTCCGTTCCACTCCGTTCGAACGACAATGTTGAATTTCATTGTTTCTAAATGTTCTGCCACTTATTAAATGTTTAAATGATCGAAACGAATTGAAATCTGTAGGTGCAAAATCTGGTGAGTACGGATAATGTGGAAGAACTACCCCTATTAGCGATTTTATTTTGTTATTGAGGTCGTCTTGTAGAGTGTACCCTTGCATGCAAGAGAAGTGATTCTCAACAGCCGTGCAGCGACACACGAGTGTGCCGCGACACACGAGTGTGCCGCGAGACACGAGTGTGCCGTGCGATCCTCTTGAGTGAGCCGGGAAATATTGTCACAAGATAAATCAACCATCCGACTGTGCATGGAATACTTTTGTCATATCATGTCAGGCGCCTCTGCTGTTCAGTTCAGTGTTCTCGATAGGCTCCAGAGGAGAATCTGTAATATGGGTGGTCCCGACCCGGCAGCTCGACTCCAGCCACTTTCTCACCGGCGAGATGTGGCTTCACTCTGTCTCTTCTAGAAATATTTCATGGTTTCTGCTCCGACTAAGGTCATTGATGCCGCCACCACAAGAATTTACTCGTGCAACCAGACTGACAACAAGGTACCACACATTTACAGTTAGAACAACCAAATGCAACCGAAAATAATATTTGTCAGCTTCTTTTCTCGCACTTTCCGCCTGTGAAACATCCTTCTGTATATTTGCTTTCATAACGGCTACAACCTTCAGGAATTTAAATGCAATGTCAATTCCCATCTTTTATCCACATGACTCCAATCCTTTTTGCATCACCCCGTGTATCTTGTTTTTTTCCTTTCTCTCTACCTTCGCAAATGTCTTCACACCTGTGTTACTATCCTTTATTTTCACTTTCTCTGACACCAACTGGAAGTGGTTTGTCTTTCTCTTCACTCTTTTACTGCCTAACGTTTTTCTTCTCCTGCCTAAAATTAGACTCGCTTATGTAGCCCCCTGCGCATCAAAGGCGGTTCTGCCTTGCTTGGTGTGAAACGATTAAAAGAAAGTATATATATATATTTATATATATACTAGCAGTATAGCCCGGCGTTGTTCGGGTGCAATGAAAGCTTCTAAATTAAGGCATGGTCCTGGAGCTCAGACTCTTTAGATGTTGGCACGAAAGACGAAAAAGCAATAGTTGTTTCCAGTGAAAGCGAAACCGTAGACTGAAAGAAAAATGAATGGATGTAAGACATATTTTGATTTCCTGGTATCGATATCAAATAAGTTTTTTCGTCGTAAACTGGATTTTGAAGGCTAAATAAGTCCTCTGAGTGAATGGTACCATGGCTGAGACTAAGAACTACAATTATACCTATTAAGAGCCAAAACCCGAAGCAAAAACTAAAATAAAAGGTCTGAAAAAATACAGACATACAGGCAGATAAACAGACACACACACAAACATCTTGCCTTATATATATATATTATCGATTTTCTTGCCTTATATATATATGTTATCGATTTTCTGCACTATTGTAAGAACTGCAAACTTGAAACTTCTGAATATCATTTCTTATGTCTTTGTCTATGAGTGTATCAAATTTGATTAAAATCGGACCACTCCTTCTATAACCCGATTTTTTCGATTATCAATGTTAGATATTTATCGATGGTATCTCGATAAAAAACCTAGCTAAGAACACTCGCAGACGCTTATAGCACACCTGTGTAAATTTTCCAGAAAATCGGTTCAGCCGTTTCGGAGTCTATAGGTAACGGACACACACACACACACAGACACACACACACAGACAAAGTTCCATTAATAAATAAGTTTAGAAGTGTGTGTGTGGGGTGGGGGTGGAAGTAGTAAAAATGAGACAGTCAAGTGCCATAAGTGATACACGCATGGGCGATCATGTTTCGAAAGAGACATCACTGACTGTGCAGAAGATTATCCCGCAGTAGGTAGTAATAATGATACAGCGTTAGTATTTTAATAAATGAATAATTATTAACCATATTTTATCCCACATTAACTAAAAAGACTTAGTTTTACTGCAGTTTCTACTCCTTCTTTATGTGAATTAGGCTCCAGAAACTTAAATAACTTCAAAAATAAGAATCAAGAAAGACTACGCTCAATTGAAGCAAAAATGTGGGTCTAATTATCGCATATCCGTTGAAACATTAAAGAAATCGTGAAAAATAACACAGGTTTAACATGTTGTATATAAGCAGTGTATACACACGCCAGTGACCGAAAGAACTCAATTCATTTCTGAAGAGTTATGCATATATTACCGAGATGGAAACTGTTTTTTTTTTCAGATGTTCCTCTCTAGAGTGCTCAATCATGAGAAGATAATATTCGTCATATATATATTGTTTCAATTGATAGCATTTAAATTTATTCCTTTTTAAAACTTTATTAAGTAGGCCGGGATATTTTCATTTTATCCACGGTGTGCCATTTGTTAAAAAGACGTAGAAACGCTGTACTAGAGAATAACATTAATTCTATATAACATATTAGGATACTTTCGACATAATGCTTTGTTTACCCGATCAAGTTGCTGGCAAAAATCGTCTCAAGAACGCAAATTCCTTCTTTGTCAATATGCATGTTATATGACTCATTAAGAAATCTCCGGTACTTTGACATCGTACCAATGCAATCGTTTCTTTAAAAGATACTTAATTCATAGTGGGTGGATTTGAAGAGCGAAAATTATCGGATATATCATAACGAGTGCCGTCAAAAATGACGATAAAATATTTAAATCGATTCGATATGCCGTCTAAAATGACTCCAACATATATATTGATATACCTACTATTGAGTATCTTACATGAAGACATAAAAAATAAACAAACAAAGTAGTCTAAACCCAAGAGCTGGAAAGAAGAGAAATATATATATATATATATATATATATATATATATATTTTAATCATTTCACCCCGAGCAAGGCGGAAACGCCACTGATGTGCAGGGGTTACATAAATGTAAAAAGACTAATTAGAAAAGAGTGAGGAGTACAAACTAGTTAGAAAGGAACAATAGAAAGCAGGTGCGATGACAGATACATAGGTGGAGAGAAAGGGAAGGTTATACAGGGGTGGGGAGAGAGCTAGAGTCCAGTAGTTAGTAGATGAGTATTGACTTTGCATTTAAATTTCTGGAGGTTGTGGCCGTCAGGAAAGCAAGAATACGGGAGTGAGTTCCACAGGCGGGAAGTGCGAGAGAAGAAGCTGCAGGAGTAGAATTGTCGTCTGCATTTGGCTAACCTGACTGTGAATGGGTGGGACCCAGTTGCCAATCTCGTTGCACGAGTAAACACCTGTTGAGAAGGCATCAGTGACTTAAGCTCGTCCGAGCAGAAGCCATGAAAGTATTTATAAAACAGAGAAAGGGAGGCCACATTTCGACGATGGGGAAGTGGCTGCAGTCGAGTTGCCAGATCAGTACCTATCACATTACAGACTCTCCTTTGGAGCTTGTCAAGAACACTGAGGAGAACGGCAGGGGCACCTGACCATAAATGGCAACAGTACTCCATGCACGGACGGATGGTTGACTTGTATATATGCAGGATGGATTCAGGTGGAAAAAACATCCTGGATCGACATAGTGACCCAACCTTCTTAGCAGTAGATTTTGCTATGGATTCAATATAGTGGTTCCATTTGAGGTCTGAGGACAGGGTAAGTCCGAGGAGGCGTAGTGTATTACTCTCCGGGAGAATCGCTTGGTCCATGCTTATGGGAGGCAAGAGAGGTTGCCTGTAATGGTTGACAGACAACAGCTTGGTCTTAGATGAATTAAAGTTGACAAGCCACTTCTTGCCCCAGTTCACCACAGTGTGTAGATCCCGCTCAAGGTCAGCAGCGAGATTATGTCTGTCCGCCACGACAGGTTTCTTACTGGTGCGGGAGTATATTGTAGTGTCATCTGCGTAGATGCCTACTTGGGACTTGATCTAATCTGGTAGGTCGTTGATGAAAATAAGGAAGAGCGTCGGGCCCAGGATAGAGCCCTGCTGTAGGGCGAAGAGGCACGCCCATTCAGAACGACCTTCATTTTGCTGTTATTTAAGAAAGATTGGATTAGGTCAAACAGGCGACCGGTAATACCATAACCGCGTAGTTTGCATAGGAGGCCAGAGTGCCAAACCCTGTCGAAAGCCTTGGAGATGTCCAGAGCAACCGCGCGAGCCTGGTCAGACTCATCAAGGGCCTGTAGCATGTACTCCGTTACGATTGTTAGCAGGTCGGCTGTGGACCTGGCAAAGCGGAATCCATATTGCCTGTCGGAGAACAGTTTGTGGGCGGTGAGATGATGAACTATTTCAGCATTGATTATGGCCTCGAATACTTTCCCGAATATCGGTAGAAGACTGATAGGGCGATAGTTGGATGGGTCCGAGGGTTCACCACAATACTTAAATACAGGAATGACTGAAGAGAATTTCCAGCATGCAGGAAAGTAGGAAGCAGAAAGGCAGTAGTTAAATAGTTTAGAGAGGACAGGGGAAAGTTCAGGAGCACACTTCTTAAGGACTATCACCGGGATTCCATCGTCTCCACATGCCTTATGGGGGTCGAGTTTTGAAATTACTCTGGATACTACTGTCGGAATATATACGTCTTGCAGTTTGGCCTCAGTTCTAATAGGGAAGGCAGGTGGGTGAACTCCAGACGAGTCGAATGTGGAGTTGGATGAGAATCTGTGGGCAAAGCACTCAGCTTTGTCCGCAGATGACGTGAGAACCTCAAATCCATGGATTAAAGGAGGTATTGAGGATTTCCTATTGTTGAGCACTCGTTGACAAATCCTCCAATAGTCCTTGGAGCCGAACTTGCGGTCAGCTATGTGCTGTCGCATTCTCTAAGCAAACAACTGTTTGGCGTCATTTAGGGTTCTCTTGCACTCATTGCGAGCAGATGTGAACAGGCGCCTATTGCGATCAGTTGGCTGTCTCCGGAATAGACGGAAGTAATGGTTCCTGTGGGCAATGGCTGCTGAGCAGGCCGGAGAAAACCACGGAGAGGAATGAGGTTTTAAGCAATACTTCCTGGTGGGTATGAAGGCATCAATGCCAGCTTTCACCCATGACGAGACCTCAGAGGCACAATCATCAACTGATAGGTCGAACATTTTTCCCCAAGGGACGTCGCAGAGGAAATCGCGAAAGGCATCCCAGTCAGCTTTTTGGTAGAGGTAGGAGGTCCTATAGGTAGGGGACTCCTGGGGGGGACTGATATTGGAAAGAAATATATATATATATATATATATATATATATATATATATATATATAGTCATCCGCAGACAGATAATTTTCGCTGTATCACAGCTCATCAGTACGATTGCCATTAAAACAAGATTGAAACCCGACCGAACTGGTGTCAATCGACTATTCTACCTCGGAGCTATGGTCACTCGTTAGAAGGAGGCAGACTTTTAGCGTATGAAGTATCATAGGCCAGTAATCAGCGTGCTCTAATTCATTACTGAATGAGCGATTCGTATATATATATATATATATATATATATATATATATATATATATATAAACAACGTTTTTTATTATATATATATTTATTATAAATTATGTTTTAGAACGTGTACATAATTTTTTCTATATATGTCTTCTTCTCTACAATCATTTGGTTGTTTCAGTGTTTGGACTCAAACAAATCATCGGGAGAATTAAAGAGTAAGAGTTTGGAATCCTTCTCTGTTTATATTTGGTTCGTTGTTGTCGTGGGGTTTGGTTGGGGTTATTGATAATTAAGTGAATGTGTCTTTCGTTTTGGCCGTTAGACTTTTGAAGAACCTGGTGTGTGAGTGTGAAATTGAAAAGACACATTCACTTAATTATCAATAACCCCAACCAACCCCCACGACAACAACGAACCAAATATAAACAGAGAATGATTCCAAATTCTTACTCTTTACTTCTCCCGATGTTGTGTTTGAGTCCAAACACTGAAATAACCATATGATTGTAGAGAAGACATATATAGAAAAAATTATGTACATGTTCTAAAACATAATTTATAATAAATATTCACAGCTCTATACATCATATATCGAGCAGTGTTTTCAATTAATGTTTTGGACGGAAAAAAATATTCTTTTCTCTCCTCATTCTATACTCACTTATATATATATATATGTATGTGTGTGTGTGTGTGTGTGTGTGTGTGTGTCGATAATAATAATAATGGCACAGCTGAAGAGAAAACATGCGTAAGAGGTTTCGTAAATATTAGTAAAATTTAATAACTAGTAATAAAGAGAATGAACTGTCGCTGCATCACTATTGTTTCCCTCCCAAGAGCATGACATGAGGTAGGTACCCACACACACATACACATATATTTACGCCCTCGCACGCCGATTGAGAAATGGTAGACTTTAAAAACAGTAGCTACTCACGCATCTAGGCATTGTTCATTGATCCATGCGTGTATAGCACATCTATTTTGTATATAGCACACTAAAATCCCCCATACTCCATAGAGATTAGAATCGGCAACTGATGTCAGTTCGGTCGGTTTTTAATCCTGGTCATATATATATATATATATATATATATATATATATATATATATATATAGTGTATCGTGGCAGCAAGTAATTTTCTAAATATATGCTGTTAAATATAAGAGACAATGAATGTCTATTATGTCTAATCATGAGCCGTTCTAAACGTATTTTTGCTTTAATTTCAGTTGAAAATAAAGACAAAAATTCTCCAACATTTGGATAATTATTTATTGATTTTCTTCTAAGCTTTTGGCTCACATGAGCCATCTTCAGAGAGGTTGTTTAGACTGAAATATTATAACATCCACCATCACCGACGATTTTATTTTGTGTTGACATAAAACTCCGCTTGGCAACGGCAATAGTTACCAAAAATAACAAACGCAGTTCTTAAATTTGCGATGCGGTTTTATGACGTCACACCGCATGATAGCGCAAAATGACAACAAAACCATGTAGTCAAATGCAATGTAATATGCTATATTTAACAGCATATGTTTAGAATATATATATATATATATATATATATATATATATATATATATATATATAAATGCACAATGGTTTGATTATAATAGAGAGGATAGCCATTTTTATAAACCACAGCTGGCATGTCGTTCTCACTGCCTCAGTATCTGCTTCTTAATGTGTTGTGTACTTTTAGGTCATGGGATGTGCGTTGTGGTGCATTGGATATTGGCTCGGAACGAGAAATCGGGGGCCGAGTTCGAATTCCAGCCGAATTCATTGCATTCACTTACGCGCAAATACCCTTGTGAAAGGTATTAATCCGTCTATTTCTTCCAGTTATGGGTTAAATAACAAGGCAGATTGGGTTCTATAGCCGTGGTCGGCAACCAGTCTACCGCAGAAAGCAATGGCAACCTACTGCGGGATAATATTCTGCCCAGTCAGTCATATATTTGTCTTGCTTCATCTCTGAGATTCTCCAACATTCTTTGCCATATTGGAGGACATATATCATGTCACAGTTCAGTACTCATTTCTTGCGACGTTTTTTTTTGTGTCTATTAGTAATTTGCTTAGATTTTTGAATCACTTTGGCCATCCCAACGCATCTTTGGATCTCAGTGTCGCACATTCCGTTTCCTGTTAAATTCTAAATATCTGGAAAATCCAGATATTTAGAATTTTGTACTGATTTGATTTTAGTATCCTCAATTTCTAATTTGCATTTTGGGCTCATGTCTTTTGCCGACAACCATGAATTCTCTATTCATGTATTTTGTAAGTAGTCTTTTCTTCTCGCTTTCCTTCGCTACATTGTGTAGGATATTTTTAATTTCCTTTCCATTTCTGCTATCAACACTGTGCTATCCGCATATTTGATTTTGTTAAAATTGTGGCCGTTAACAAATTTCAGCAGGGCACCTAATTCTCTTAAAATGTCTCTGTGTTTAGGTTGAACAAGTCTAAAAAGATGACAAATCCTTGACCTCGCCCTTTTTCTATTTTTGTATAGCTGCTGAAGTCATTTTTTATCTGCATGAAGACGATTTACTACCTATAAAGTTTTTGAATATTCTGATATCCTGAAATGTTTGAAATGCCTCTAATGTATTACCACTCTTTTGTAATTCATACTGTAAGAATGTGCGTTGTGGTGCAATGGATATCGACTCGGAGCAACAAATCGGGTTGCCGAGTTCGAATTCCAGTTGAATTCCTTGCATTCACTTACTCACAAATACCCTTGGGAAAGGTATTAATCCGTCTCTTTCCTCCAGTTATGGATTAAATAATAGGATATATTGGGTTCTATAACCAATCTACCGCAGAAAGCAATGGCAACCTACTGCGGAATAACTTTCTGCTCAGTTAGTCATGTCTCTTTCGAGACATGGTCGCCCAAAGCGTGTATCACGTATGGCACTTGACTGACTGACTGTAAGCAATGGTGCGTATTTTTTTACAGTTATTCTCATTCATTGGGTTAAACTCTGAAATGCAAACTACTTCCAGATGCACTTTCGTACCATTTAACTATGTTTCTGCCTTGGTTGCTACACTGTTTATTCATAGCTGTGAAAGAGGTGATTAGTTTCCAAACATGTTCATATATAAACTGTAGAAGACATTTAATGTTTTAATTTGTTTTAGGTGTGTTGGACTGAGGCATTATTAAGTCAAATGTATACGAAGGAATGCTGGAACAAAACTCTCGAGCCGATTTAGAACCCTTACTAAAGCAAATTATGAGAATGAATTAGTTGTGGAAATGGGTCAGAACGAAAAAAATTAACGCCAAAAACGAATTTTTTGTATAAGTTGATGCAGAAATGATTATCGCCCTACTGACTCAATGTTAAAGACATCTCAGTAGTGTTCTTGAGGTTTTTTCATCAATTTATTGCTTGTGGCTGTATAGTCTTTTAGAATTGTTTATTGGAATTATAAATAATTTCCTTTTATTTGGGATAACATCCGAGGTGAATAAGAATATTTTCGACACCTTAACTTTCCATGCGTCATTTGAGACAAAATACGGAGAAGGCTAGTTATTGGATTAATTGAGGTTATAGTAATCATGCAGTAGAAACAAGCGTGTTCTTGGAGTGGTTTGAAAAAAAAAAAAAGGTCTTGAACATTAGGAGTATAAATTTTTAGGTTTCGAGTGTTTAGCGCCAAAACAACAAGGTGGAGAAAAATAAAGTTAAAATGTCAGTCAAAATTTAATTATACCAACATTTTAAAATTTTCGATCCCTCCATGGGTTAAAAATGATCGGCTCGGAACGGGAAATTGTGGATCCCTGTTTAAATTCCAGTTGAATTCAATGCATTCACTTTTGCGCAAATACCCTAGGGAAAATTAATCCGTCTCTTCCCTCTAGTTATGGGTAAAAAACGGGACAGATTGTTTTCTTTAGCCTTGGCTGGCCACCAGTCTACCGCATAAAGTAATGGCAATTTACTGCGGGATAATCATCTGCCCAGTCAGTTATCTCTCTTCGGAGACATGATCGCCCAAGCGTTTATCACGTATGGCACTTAATACCCTGATATATATATATATATATATATATATATATATATATATATATATGTGTGTGTGTGTGTGTGTGTGTGTGTGTGTGTATCATTTGTATATATCATGTGCGTTGTGGTGCAGTGGATAACGGCTTGGAAAGAGAAAATGGAGAGCCCCGTTCGAATTCCAGTTGAATTCGTTGCATTCACTTTCGCGCAAATACCATTATGAAAGGTATTAAGTCGTCTCTTTTCCCCAGCTATGGGTCAAATAACAGGACAGATTGTATTCTATAGCCTTGGTTGGTAACCAGTCTACGGCAGAATTTAATGGCAACCTACTGCTGGAAACTCTTCTGCCAGTCAGTTATGTCTCTTTTGAGACATGATCGCTTAAGCCTGTATCGCTTATGGCACTTCACTTATTGGCTGATATATCATATCAATTTTAGAGTAAAATATAAATGTATATCAGTAGCCACCGATCAGACATGGCAGCAATATACAATGAATGAGTAAATAAAAATATTTTTGAAATAATATTTGGCAAGAAAAATGATCTCGCACGACATAAGAACCAATTTTTTTAGAAGCAGACTTAGCAGTTTTTTTTATATATAATCATATCGTCTCAAGCTAGGCATTTTGCTGCCACTGTTTTGCAGGGAGTTACATACGAGGAATGTTATGAGAAAGAGTGACAGGTTATAGGGGCTGTCAGAAAGTGGGTAAGAGAAGGATGAGAATACTGATGAGAGCGGAGTGGACGGAGAAAGGAGCATGAGAGAGAGGATACAGGTTAGTGAGACAGGAGATGAATATTGACTTTACATTTAAATTATTTGAAATTTTAGCAGTCGGGGAAGCAAGTAAACAAAAGGGAATTCCACAGGCGGGAAGTGCGAGAAAATAAGCTGATGGCGTAGAATTTTACATTTTACTGGTTTCACAGTAAAATGGCGGGATCTAGTTGGTAATCTTGTGGCTCGAGTAAATTCAGATATAGGTGGCACCAGTGAGTTACGTTCCTCGAAGCAGATGCCGTGAAAGTATTCGTAGAAAAGACACAGGGAAGCCACGTTGTGCCAGTGAGAAAGTGACTGTATCTGATCTGCCAAGTCGGAATCGATCACATTACAGATTCTCCGTTGGATTTTGTGTCACTGTTATCCACCTAGGTTGATAACAGTGGCACCCAACCAGATATAGCAGCAGTATTCAATACACGGGCGGATGTTAGAGTTATATATGTGCAGGTTTATTTCAGACGGGAAAAACTTCCTGGCCCTACACAGAGAACCGACTTTCTTAGCAGTAGATTTAGCTATGGATTTTATATAGTCATTTTACAGTTGATTCAATATAATCTTTACTCTTCATTTCAGTAGAGAAGGCGTAATAAGTCACTCATCTGGTTGTTAGCATCAGCCACGCTGATGAATAGGCATAAAGGAGCCTATCAGATTATTTATATATAGAAGTTACACTGTCTAAATTTATTTATAAATGGAACTTTGTTTGTGTGTGTGTGTGTGTGTGTGTCCGTTACCTATAGACTCAGAAACGGCTGAACCGATTTTCTGGAAAATTTACACAGTTGTACTATAAGCGTCTGCGAGTGTTCTTAGCTAGGTTTTGTGTCAAGGAATCCTCGATAAATATCAAAAATTGATATTTGAAAAAATCAGGTTATAGAAGAAGTGGTCCGATTTTAATCAAATTTGATACACTCATAGACAAAGACACAAGAAACGATATTCAGAAGTTTCAAGTTTGCAGTTCTTACAATAATGCAGAAAATCGAGAACATATATGTAAAAGCTTTCATTACACTCGAGCAACGCCCGGCTATACTGCTAGTATTTATATAGAGCAGTTTCATTTTGGAAGCGTTAAAATTTAGAAGCCATTCCTTACCCCTGTTAACAGAGGATTGTATGTCATTTTAGAGGCCAGCTGCCAATTTTACTTTTGCGTAATGAACAAACACTATTAAGATGAGAGTAAATGATTGTATCATCATCATAGATAACGAGTTGTATATACGTGAATATGCAAGATTATATGATGGTAGAATAATAAATGGCATAATAATACTAACTAAAAAAAAGAATCAAAAATAAAAAGGGATGAGCCAAATATGTAGCAGACTAAAAATCTATTGATTGAAAACGAATTTTTTCTATCCCTTAATCCACCACACATTTTCCCTGAAGCAAACATTTAACTTAAATTGTCAAGTAGGTGTGAAGTTTTGTTCTCAAACTACGTCTGCACGCTACGTCATAAACAATCCATCAAAAGTGACCAAGCATCAGATTCTCATCTAGCCAGGCAGAAAAGAACGGACGCACGAGAAAAGGCACCCCACGGAATGCGCATCCGTGTTGACGGCCAGGTCAAAGTTAACAACAACACACTCAGATGCACCATATTCTTCGGCTCACTAAAAGTAAAGTACAGATTCTTTCCATTACTCAGACACACATACGCATAGACGTTTATCATTGTCAACGCATCCACAGGAGACGGACCACCTTGTCAATACGCACGAGCTTCGCACATACACACATCTCAGTATATTTTGCATTTGGTAAACCGTGATTTTATACTAGTTTGAAATTATTGCTTGTCTAAATAATATGTTCAAAACGTCGTATTTTCTTCTGTAGGTGTTTTTGATCGCTTAGGGCTTACCTTCATGTCACGATGAAACAACGGTTCTTGTTCGACCAATGAAAAAAAACCAATGTGGAAACTGGTCAGTACCTAGATGGGTGAGAGCCTGGGGGCTGTTAGCTTGGATGTGCATGTAGTACCTCAAAATTGCAGTTGGAATTCCTATGTGCAAATACCCTTGAGAAATGTATGAATCCACCACTTCCTTCCCAGTTATGGGTTAATAGTTAGCCTTTTATCAATAAATCATTATCATCTACAAAAAATTCTTACAATCCAAAAATATTTATTGGATTTAAATAATCAACAAATGGTCGATAAGTGTGAAAAAAAAGCACAAAAAAAAGCAAAAAACAAAAACAATCGAATTCTTAATCAATATATATCAATTTTCGTAAAATATAAATTGTTCTTAATTCAAACAGGAAAAGCCAGTAGATATATATTTTGTATTCATAATGTAGGATGAATTGCCTAACAAATATATATATATATATATATATATATATATATATATGTGTGTGTGTGTGTGTGTGTGTGTGTTTGTGTGTGTGTTTATATATATGACGTCCACGTTACACCCTTGCTTGTCTCTAAGATAATCTCAAAACATGACCCTCACAAAGCGAGCGGAGGGGACGGAATCCCAATCATAGTCTTAAAGAAATGTGCCCCTGAACTCTCCTCTGTCCTTTCTAAGCTCTACAACTTTTGCCTATCTGCTTTCTGCTTTCCTACCTGTTGGAAATCTTTCTCTGTAGGTCTTATATTCAAAAACACTGGAGAACCCTCGGACCCCGCAAATTACCGCCCTATCAGCCTTCTTCCGATCTTTGGCAAAGTGTTCGAGGCCATTATCAACGCCGAGGTGGTTCAGCATCTCACAGCACACAGGCTTCTCTCGGACAAGCAGTATGGTTTACGCTTCACCAGGTCTACTGCTGATATGCTAACGACCATCACCGAGTATATATACCAGGCACTCGACAGGAATGGCGAAACACGAACCGTCGCCTTGGATATCTCTAAATCGTTCGATAGAGTTTGGCATGCTGGCCTTCTATGCAAACTGCGGAGCTATGGTATAACTAGACATTTGTTTAAAATAATCCAGTCATTCCTCTCTAACCGCACATTAAAGGTGGTATTAAACGGACATGCCTCCCAGAACTACCATACGAACGCGGGTGTCCTCAAGGCTCTATCCTAGGTCCTACGCTGTTTCTGATCTACATTAATGATCTCCCTGATATCATAAGATCCCAAGTAGGTATGTACGCCGATGACACCACAGTTTACTCTCGTCTCAATCTGGTCTGGGCGACAAAACTAACCTTTCAGCCGAGCTTGAAAAGGACCTCCAATCCGTAGTGGACTGGGGTAAGAAATGGCTCGTAAATTTTAATGCTTCTAAAACGAAGCTACTATGAAATTAACCATCATAGACAATCGCACCTACGTTCCCATTAGCATGAACCAGGCTTGCCTCCCAGAGAGTAAAACACTACGCCTCCATGGTCTCACACTTTAAGCGGACCTCAAGTGGAATGATTATATCGAATCCATTGCTAAATCCGCTGCTATGAAAGTCGGTTCTCTCTGCAGGGCCCGGATGTTTTTTCCGTCTGAATCTATCCTGTACTTATATAAATCTACCATTCGCCCGTGCATTGAATACTGTTGCCATATCTGGTCGGGTGCCCCTGCTATTCTCCTCGGGGTTCTTGACAAAATACAACGGAGAGTCTGTAATGTGATCGATACCGACTTGGCAGACGGCCTGCAGTCTCTCTCTCACCGGCGCGACGTGGCTTCCCTGTTTCTCTTCTATAAATACTTTTCACGGCTTATGCTCCGATGAACTTAGATCATTGGTGCCCTCTAGGTACGAATTTGCACGAGATACTAGATTAACAATTAGATCCCACCCTTTTACAGTGAAACCGATAAAATGCAACCGCAACTTCTACTCCAACAGTTTCTTTTCTCGCACTTCCCGACTGTGGAATTCCCTTCCACGTGACTGCTTTCCCGACGGCTACAATCTCCAGGAGTTTAAATGTAAGGTCAATAGACACCTCCTAACACACTAACTCGCTTCCATTCTTTCAAACACTCTTCTCATCCACCCAATCCCCATCTATCACCCTCCTTCTGACATTTCCTATATATAACCACTCTTTCTCTTTACCTTCCCCTATGTAACCCCATGCGCAATAGTGGCAGTGGAATGCCTTGCTTGGAGTGGAATGATTAAAATATATATATATATATATATATATATAGTCATCCGCAGACAGTCTGTTTCGCTATATCACAGCTCATCAGTACGGTTAGACATCCGATTGCTTCTAGCCAAGAATGAAACCTGACCGTCATTAGTCGGCGATTCTACCTCTGTGCTATAGGTGTTCGATGGAAGAAGGCGGACTTTAGCGTGTTATATACATGTACATATATATATATATATATATATATATATATATATATATATATATATATGGTGGACATAGGAATCAATATTGTGGACATAGATATATATCAACATTTCATGCATTATTGATTCATATATATGTGTGTATGTATGTATGTATGTATGTATTTCTGTGTGTGACGCAATTTGATTGCTCTCAACTGAACAAAACAAAAGCACTGCTATGAAACCTATTTACACTAGACTCGTTTATCCCGCGTTGAAAGCGAGGAAACGGGATTGCTAAAGAGAGAGGAAGAGAAAGAGAGAGAGAAGAGAAAGAGAGAGAGGGAGAGAGAAAGAGCGAGAGCGATAAATAGCAATAAAAGAAAAAAATAAAGAGAACGATAAGAAAGACATAGAAATAAAAGGGCAAGGAAGAAAAATAAAAAGAAGGGACAACTAGAAAAACATGTAGATAATGAGGGAGCCAAAAATGTAAAGAGTAAAGGAGAGTGAGATAAAGAATTAGGGAGCAAGACGAAAATGAGAGAAAGAGACAAAGTGAAGAAAACGGGAAAAAGAGAGAGCGATTAAGATAGAGAGTGTAACATAGACAGTGCTAGAAAGACAGAGCAAAACAGTGTGAGAAACTGAGAAAGAGACAGGAGAAGAAAGAAAAAAGAAAGAAAGAAAGAAAGCGAATGTAAGATTGGAAGAAAAGGAAGAAGAAAGTATCAAAGGGCAAGAGGTGGAAAAAAATTGGATAGAGAGAAAAAATAAATAGCAAAAAGAAATTGAGAGTGAGAGAGTGAGTGCAAGAGCAAGAAAGAGGAAACTAGAGAGAAAGAGAGGAAAAGAAAGAAAAGTAAGAGATAATGAAGTAAAGATTGCGAAAACAAAGGAAAATAAAGATAAATGATGGACCAACGAGGGTGAGAAAACAAGAGCGATTAGGGGGGGGGGGAGTGAGAGCACCGAAGAAAAACGTAAAAAAACAAAAAAGAACAAGAAAAAAATAGAAAAATAAAGAAAGATTTAAAAAATACAGAAAGAAAGCAATTGAGACTAAAGTTCAGTCACAGATGGTGAACTGCTTGAAGTGATACTACATCACAAGACGTCTGAAGACATTGAGAAATTTATCAGAATCACTAGCACACACTAATATGCGGCTTCTATACTCATACCAAACTGGGCATCGTCTGTCAGGGTGTAGCAGTTTCATTTTCCGTCGGCATATATTCTTTTGATGATCTTTTTCGGCTTCCGCTAATGCCGTATAAGTTATTTGCTTCCTTGTGCGTTAATCTCTCGTGTACAATAACAAAGAACTCTTTTCTCGAACAAAGACCTGGGAATCGATGAGAAGGCAAAGAACAAATAAGAAATCTCTATTTTTTTTACATTTTTTTTATTAGTTTTTTTACCAGAAAATGAAAAGCGGAAAAGTAACCCCACGGATGCCTGTGGAAATTTTGTGGTGTTGAGGTAAACATAAAGGCGTCGAGGATAGGCCAATAACTCAAAAGCATTAAGTAAGAATATATATGTTCGATATACAATATAGAGCTGTGAATATCTCTTGACGTCTCTTTCCAAATACTTTTGGAAGTTAAAAAACGAAAATGAAACCCTTAAAGTTAAATGGGAAATCCTCAAACAAGCAAGAACATCTAAAACAATAAAGAAACCATGTTTCCTTTGCTTTCAAGAAAAAATGAAATCATTAAATACATGAATAACAACCAGAGGCATGAAACCACAGTAAACTGCAATCATATTAAAGAACTAATCTTACAACCATGCTAAAAGCTACAAAAGCCAAAGTTAGAACCCCTTAGAGACGATAAACCTTTAAAATATTAACAACACTCTTACATCAAATTTCACCTATTCCATACCACAAACCGTGATCTATTTTAAAGTTTTAAAGAATAAAGTGATTTCCTAAATTCAAAATTAAGGTTAAATATACAAAAATAGATTAATTATAAAAACTATGTTTAAATACAAAAATATTATGTAGTCGTACAATTCAATAATAAGGAAGAATTCACTAAATTGTAACTACCATTCCCACTTCATCGCATCTAATACTACTCCTCCCCACCCTATATACATTTCCTTATGTTCCTCTTTTACTAAACCCTAAGAAAAAAGTCCAGCCATTAAGCGACAAAAGACTATATCTTATCTTTAATTTTAAATCTGTCTACAAAATTTTCGACACAACTCGCCATATATAAGAAAAGAGCCTTTCCATTCTTTTTCACACCACCTGATGAGAAATTGGCATTTCAATCTCGAAACAAATGTACACTTTGTAGTGGATAATAACATGTACATGTTCTAAACTATAACTTATAATATATATATATATATATATATATATATATATATATATATATATATGGGTAACACTGTTTTTTTAAACATATTTTGTTAAAAATGACCGTCAAGGAAGATTTTTTTAAATTTATTTTTATATTTAAGTTTTCCAGTATTTTTACATGAAATGTTCCATAATTATTAACTTTCAAAACGCTTTCCACCATTTTACTCGCCACTCAAAAGGAATGTGTGCTTCTGATATTGTTATTTTATCCTCATGTTTGACTGTAACATAATTTATTTTGTGTTTTTGAAAAAGAATCGTTATTTAAAAGCTATCACGTGATGTGCGTGATTGGAAATCACCGTCGATCTGCTAAAAAAAACCTTTAAAACTGTTAACTAGTGCAAGGTTGATGAAACGAAAGAATTGTTTGATAGTGTCACTTTTATAGCGAGATGCTTTTGATATTCTGATTTAAATAGTACTTTTGTATTTTCCTTAAGTATACTTGTAAATTATGGGTTAATATATGTTTTATTATTGATTTTTGGTCTGATAGATGGCTTGTAAGACGTTTAATCAAAGAAGTGGTAGTATGTCCTGTATAAGTAACTGAGTTTTGGCAAGAAACGCAGTCTTGTACTGGGCAAAATTCATATACTATCTGTCATCGCTAGTTTAGATTTGATGCGATTATTTTGATTATAATCAACAAGACATGCAGTCTTCCATTTTCTATAATATAAAGAACTCCCTTTTTTTAAAAACATAAAATAAATTCCGTTGTTAGTTGTTTTTAACCCTCTAGGGCCATTCGTATCATATTTGATACAGTATGAAAACAAGCCTTGAAAGAAATATTTTCCTGAAAAATTTTTTAAGAGAAATATTTTATAAATTTCAAATGAAAGCAGTACTGACTGCTCAGTCAATGAATACCAAATGTTTCCTTATAGGGAAATACCAAATGTTTCCTTATAGGGAAATACTGTATCAAATATGATACGAATGGCCCTAGAGGGTTAACGAAACACACACACATATGTATATAAACAGATCGATATGAATTTAAACGTCAAGGAGATTGATTCGCTAGTTTGAGTTCGATCCATATTGGTTACCCTGTCTGGCCGTGTTCTACTTTAGCTACGACAACTATTGCCGGTTTATGGTTGATAATCAAGTTAGGATAGTGAGTTTCGATTCTGCCATGTATTCAATTATAATGACTTTGAATCAAACTATACTAATCATTGTCAGGTTTTCGCTGTAATATGTTTTAATATGCTAATCAGAGTAAAACATACTAAAAACATAGTAAAATATATTGACCGTCCTCTCACAGTTGCGTCACTGTCCTCGATCAGAGTGCTGCTCTGATGGAGGACGGATATACTTCTAAGAAAAATAGCACTGAGAGTTGCCCAGGCCCCGGGAACCAGTGTCCTGGGGTTGAACCCTCATTGCACTAAAGTGGTGGATCTGGTTCGAACGTACGCGTTCGGGTTCTCTACAGTAGTCTCGACCTTGTATAACATCCACGGCTCTGTAGGAAGACAAAATAAATATTAAAACATAAGATCCATTCTCTTTGAAAATTTAACACTTGTAATATTGTTTCAGTCTTAGTCAATACACATATATGTGACCGCACACAGGTTTTGTATTGTCAGGACCGAATAAAATATTCACACACATACACATAATAAAACTAGACAACTTTTCTTTCTCTACATACAACGCTTTTCATTCCCTTTTTGTTTTGTATTTTGCCACTGATACTGAATAAATGGCCCGTATTCATACGTTATTCCACGATTGCAGGATTTGCAAATCCTAGAGTACTCATATTCCTAGTTGGTCAGTCAGTTAAATACCATACGTGATAAAAGTTTAAGCGATCATATCTCGAAAGATACATGACTAACTGGGCAGTAGATTTTATGCTGTAGACTGGTGGCCTACCAATCTGTCTTGCTATTTAACCCATTGCTGGAGGGAGAAGCGGTGGGTTAATATCTTTCTTGAAGGTATCTGCGCGTAAGTGAATGCAACGAATTCGATAGGAATTCGAAACCGACTCTCCTATTTCTTGTTCCGAGCCGTTATCCGCTACACCACAACGCACATTCTAGTTAGTACGCTGGAGATATTCACTTTCTCGTTATTGTCGGCCGTTTGTCCTTTTTCTACGATAAACAGAGACATTTTTCTGTGTAATTAACGTTTAATTATGGACTCATTCGGAATCCCTTTCGAATTAATCCAAGATCTCGTTATGCCAATTTGTAAAATGAATTTGCTGAATGTGAAATCAACACGCACAAAAGAGTCGATGGGAAATTAATTTTAGAACGATAATTTAAATTTGGCCTGAAAAAAGTTCCATACCCCTCGAGCAGTAGCAAGATGCACTCACACAAGAGAGAATGTGACGAGGTTGATCAAATGAGCAACGAGAAAAAAAATCATGTGGATTCCGGGCAAGTCGGAGAAATGGTCCACGCCTCCCACCCCGAACAATGTTAAGAGGTACTTACACAGGGGAGAAAGATATGAAGTTAAACAGGTGAGCAAAAAGAGGATCCCTTATTGGTCATTTGAAAGTGCTAAGTGTACCAAAATTGCGTTACAAACACCCCAGCTGGATGCAAGTCTCAATATAAGAAAGAGTCGGTGCGTTTTCAGACAGCCGAGAGATAAGCTTGAGTCAACCAGCCACACTGAAAGATTCAACGCGGGCTTGGCTGGTGTTTGTTGCCTCCTGAGTTTGAGGCGATCACCTTCTGTTAGAGATTCAGTGTGAAGAGGAAATGTTGATATGCGTGAAAAGACACCGAACGGAGAGAACAGGCACAGAAGACAGCGTTAAATATTCGTTAGACGATATTTTAGGGAATCATGAAATTTTTAACAATGAAGTGTATTTGCACTTGGAGATTTGAGTGAAATGTTTCTTGTTGAAAAAGGTCAGCCAGGTGCGCAAATAGGGAAAAACATTCTTTCATTTGAATTTTTATTTTGTCTAGTGAAGTTGAAAGTTTCATGTCTCACATTTAAGTTTGTACCGGAAGGTAACTGTCAATGGCACAGAAGTGAGGGCAAGCTGACAGGAATTCTTTAGTAGTAATTTTGGTTTTGGAGAGAGTGAGATCACAATCTTTGAAGTGGACTGTTGCGAAAAATTGAGTCACCCCAATGACAACTCTGACCAAACAACCTCCATTATTCATGGCATGTCACCAAAGATGTGTTTGTAGGAAGAATGAACATAAAATATATATTATTTTTTATTTTACTTATGGGTCCGGTCCTATTGTTTTAGACTGAGGCGTTTGTTTCAGATTCTATTTGTTGCTGCTGACGGTGACGATGAAAGCGACAAAGAGGAAAAAGATTATGAAATGTTTATGCGAAAGTAATTTTTGTGAATAAGTCGGGTTGACTGGTCCCTGACGAAATGAATTTTTTTCTGAAGTCGGAGAGGGTGGTTCCCGACAAAGTTTCTTATTTGAAAAGTTTAATCGTCGCACTGAATTTGTTGCGAATTTTGAAGTTAAATAATCGCCCAAGAAGTTTGAGAATAATCGTCGTTGTAGCGGCCACAAAGTATCTGAAGTTCCGACATCAGCCAACATCGTTGTGCAGCATTTGTCGTCCGTTTTACTAGTATCATTGATTCAGCACCGTGGACCCAGAATTGCAGCCTTGTATTTTCCAGCATTGTGCTAGCAGAAGAATTATTATCATCATCGCCGTCGTAGTGAGAAAGCCCCGAATCAACAGTAATATTGTTATCGAAGAAATATATGTTGAACTTTTTGGTACTTATATGTATACTTGTGAGACACCCATGAGCCAAACCATTTTATAATTCACCAATAGAAAGCTTAACCAATCAGGAAGCTCAAAATATTCAATGCGATTTGTATAAAAGGCGGCCATATTTTTCGGAATATTGCCGACCTGGTCCGGTTCAGGACAGTGTCTGATTCGGAAGTGTTAATCTTTGACGTTGTTTCATCGAACAGATTACGTGCTGCGAGGATACTCTATATCCATATACTATGACGGACATGGTCAACAGATGCCAAGAGGATACTCTATATCCAGAAACGTTCTCAACATTCCCACAATTCGGACCAACATTACCAACAATATATACCCCGACAAGGGGTATATAACAACAGAGAATAGCGCAAACCAGAAGACAGTGTGTGCAGACTGGAGAGAACCGGCGAAGATCAGACCGGAGAGAATCGGCGGAGATATGACACACGAGATAGATTAGACGTACACAGTATAGTTGGTTCGACAGTTTGTTTAAGAGAGGAGTTGAGTTGAGAACAGCTGAGTTGATTACAGTGGAGTACAGTAGATTTGGACCTGTACGGAGTGAGTTAACACGAAAAATGTATTGTGACGTTGCTAGCCGCCTTAGAAGAACCTCCAACTTTATCCTGGTGCCAGCTAAACAAAATTAGTCTTACATCCTCTAAAAACCATGGGTTCGAGTTATAGTTCTTTGCAAACCAAAGGTGATAAACTCTAATTATATAACGTACCGAACAGAGCGTATGTATATAAACACTCTATTGTTCATTTCACAAAGATTTCCTTTTCTTATTGTGTCTCCCATCTCTGTTTGGATCGTCGATGCAGTTGATTTCGGTCATTTTTAACCCAAACCAGCTTTGTGGTCAATCGATTATAACGTGGGCAGATCCTGGTTCAGAACGAAGTGATCATCTATTTATCGGCTGCGGAGATTTTGGGCGTTGACGCGAAGGACCAGTGGATGATTCACAACGCTGCACAAACACACTAGCAAGCCTTACAGAGATCGCAGATATCGTTCATGTCAACCTTTGAACTGTCAGTCGTATCATCAAAAAGAAGACACAAACTGGACCCATCAATCCAAAGCATAAATTATAATGTTGTTGAAAGAGAGAAAAAAAAAACAACAAAAAAAACACCAAGCGACGACGTATACGTGATTAGGGACAGTGTGAAAGATCCTAGCAATACATTCGTTTTGTTTCAATTAATTTGCACAAGGCTGGATGAATTTTCGACTACAGTTCTTTCCTTTACATTATTTGTACCCTCTTTATGCAGTATCTGTATATTTTTATTTTTTATTTATTTATTTTTTTAATCATATCACCCCGAGTAAGGCGATAACGCCACTGATGCGCAGGGGGCTACATAAGAGTAAAAGGATTAGAGAAGAATGAGTAGAAGGACGAACCAGTCAGAAAGGAGCAAGAGAAGGACGGCAATACAGGTGTGATGACAGTTGCGAAGGTGGAGAGAAAGGAAAGGATCTACAGGACAGTGTAGAAAGAAGTAGGGTCAAGTAGTTCAGAGATGAGAAGTGACCTTGCATTTAAATTCCTGGTTGTAGCCGTCAGGAAAGCAAGAATAAGGAAGCGAGTTCCACAGGCGGGAAGTGCGGGAAAAGAAGCTGCAGGAGTAGAATTGTCATCTGCATTTGGTTGATCTAACTGTGAATGGGTGAGACCCAGTTTGCCAGTCTGGTTGCACAAGTAAACTGTACCTTTTCTAAGTTAGTATCTTTTCTCTTCTGTAAGGGTATATTTTCCATGGCATATTGGTATATGTTATACCAGTGATATACTGGTAACATTTTCTACAGTAAGGTACCTTATTTATACCATACCAGTAATTTTTACGATAGCGTTTTGATACATTTTCTTTTCTGTATACGTATATATTCTCTTTTGTACTGGTACCTTTTTATTCCGTACCTGTATTTTTTCTATGTCGTGGTTGTTTTTTTTTGTTCTTGTTTTTTTTCTATGGTACAGGTACATCATCGATGTCATACTACTTTTCCTTTACGGAAATTATTGTACCAGGATCTTTTCTATGCAGTACCGGTACCTTTTCTATCTTTAATAGGTAACATCTAAATATTTTCTGCTAATGTGAAGCATCTCTTGTAAAAGTCATATACCAGCGACTCTTGGACCAGAGTATTTGTTTCGACAAAAACACCAATAGCAAAAAATACGACCACACAGAACTGTTTTATACCATCGAAAATAAAAAGTTTTGCATTCTTCTTCATCTATGTGCCCTGTCCCTTCAGGACGTAGGCGATCATGGCTTTCCACGTCTCCCTATCCCTGGTGGCTCCTAGCACGCCTTCTCCTGTTACACAATGCAACCCTCGTTCCATCATCTACCTGATTAGGTCCTTCAAATACATTATCCGTTGCTTCCCTCTTTCTCTTTTTCCCTCGATCTGGCCTGTTAGTATCAGGTTCTGCCGGCCCTCCTTCCTCATTGCATGTCCCAGGAACTTCAGCTCTCTCTTCCTGATGCTCAGTATTAATTTCCTTTTGGTTTCCATCAATTCTAAGACCTCATCATTGCTCACATGTTCGATCCATGATATTCGCAGCATCCTTCTGTAGAACAACATTTTAGCTGCTTCAATTTTTTCCTTCATCTTTGCTGATATTGTTCAGCACTCACTGCCATATTGAAGAACGGACAACACATAGCAATCCAGTACACTTTTCCTTGTTTCTAGCGAAATTTTCCTGTTTCTTAATACTTAACTCAACTTCTGGAATGCTTCCTTCGCCATGTCCATTCGTCTTCGGATCTCTGTGTCACACTTTCCCTCTTCTGTCATAATACTTCCCAGCTATTTCATTTTTTGTGCCTGCTTGATTCTAGTATCCCTGTCCCGCCGGTTTAGCACAATGATTTAGAAAGATAATCATGTGAGTTGTGAATTAGTTAAAAATCTCTTGCTTAAATCTCTAACGTGTCCAGGCAATAACCGCAAATAGTTGTTACCTCCATAGTCAACCTTGACAAGGTTCAGTGATAACAGAATTTAAAAAATAGGTTAAGAAAGATGGCAGATTAGAGAGAAATGATGAAAAACAGGGATGATGTAAGATATATATTATCTTTATTGTTTTGGCGGAATGCTTTGAGAGAGGATTGCAGTTCTGGTGGATAGGGTTGTGGAAGAGATGGCTCGTCCCTAGCCATCATCCTGCCGCCGCTTCTAACCGATACGCTAACCGCTGGACTCCCTCAGAAGTACTTCCGGGAAATGGAATATACCCTTTACTAGATAAATAATTGAATAAACATACTAGCGTACACGTCTGCGATATTCGCTTTTGTGAAGACAGGGGAAAAAAGGGTGACGCGTGTAATCAGCTTCCGTACAAAATGTTTTTCATGGGTTCGACCAAATCATGTTTATTACTTTCGTCACTCTTTACTCTCTGTCCCTCTTACCTCTAACTCTTTTTTTCTTTCTATATCTCTCTTTTTCAGCTTCTTTTTTGTTTCTGTCTCTTTCTTTCTCTCGCTTGCTTTCCCTGCTTGCTTGGTGTCTCTTTTCTTTCCCGTCCTTGCTTTCTCTTTTCCTCTTTTAACTTGCTCTGTCCATTCTTTCTTTCTTTCTTTCTTTCTTTCTTTCTTGCTTCTCTGTCTTACTATCTATTTCTCGATTTTCTTTCACATAACTCTGTTTCTCTCTTTTGTCTTCTTTTGTCTTACTCTCTTTTGGTCAGGCTTGCTTGCTTGCTTTCTTTTCTTTCCTTCCTTTCTTTCTCTCTTTCTATGTATCTCTCTATTTCTTTCTTGCTATCTCTTTCTTTCTCTGGCTGTCTTTTTTGTCGGTTTTCTTCCTTTTTTTCTTCTTCTTTATTTCTCTTGCTTTCTCTCACACTCTCTTGTTCTTTATTTTTATTGCTTTCTCTTTATCTCTGCCTCTTGTTGTTTCTCTTGTTGTTTCTTTCTAGATCTGGTTATATATATATATATATATATATATATATATATATATCTTTCGAGGATTTTTTTATCACTTTTTCTCTTATTTACGCTCTTCCATTCACACCCTCTTGTTTTTTTTTTAATTTCTATTGCTCTTTCTTTCTTTCTTTCTTTCTTTCTTTCTTTTCATTTCTGTGGCTCTCTCTAATTCATTTGTCTGCTCTTTCTATTTTTCTCTTTCTCCGCTGGTTTTTTTTCCATCATCTTCCTCATTCAATAATCCTTCCCTTTTTCTCTTCCCTTTCCTTATTTTTTTCTATTTCTATCTATGTCTAGCTTATTCTTTCTCTCTTTCTCATCCTCGGTTGCTCTCTGTTTTTCTTTCTCTTTTCGTACTTGTTTTTCTTTTTCAAGAAATCTACTTCTTAATCATTCTTTACTGTTTTCTTTTACTTGCTCTTTATTTAAAGCCTTTTTAATAGGTGGTGTTAATGAATCTGATTTCGTTTCACACTTGACTAATATATATATTTTTGCTTATTATCGGGAAAGGAAAACATAGTAAAAACAGCAAAAAGAATAAGTGAAGTATATGAACACGGTGCTATAGCTGAGTGTACTGTTCGAAAGTGATTTGCCCACTTGCGAAGGGAGAATTTTTATGCAGAAGACCGAGAAAGCTCTCCTATATTTGCATTTGCTGATGACAATAAAATAATGATGCTGATTAAACGGAATGTTACATAACACGATACATAATAATAAGATAATACACATAAGTCGGTTTAAAGCGTTTGGAAATATTTGGATATGTGAATCGCTATGGTGTTTAGTTGTCTTGCGATTTAACAGATCAAAATATAATGAACCATATTTCTACCGGTGATTCACTACTTGGATCTGCGTTGTGGCGCAGTGGATATCGACACGGAACGACAAATCGGGGAGTCGAGTTCGAATTCCAGTTAAATTACTTGCATTCACTTACGCACGAATACTCTTGGGAAAGGTATTAGTCCATCTCTTCCCTCTAGTTATGGGTTACATAATAGGACAGATTGGGTTCTTTAGCTTTGCCTGGCAACCAGTTTACTGCAGAAAGCAATGGCAACCTACTGTGGGATAATCTTTTGCCCAGTCAATCATGTCTCTTTTGTGACATAATCGCATAAAGCCAAACCTCACATCCTTTTGCAGGCACGGCAGAAATTAGTACAGGCTGGCAACGTTGTTCTACTGCACTTGGTCGTCTTCTATCAGGATTAGGCCAAAGTTCACATCTTTTTGCAGACTAAAAAGAAAGGAGCACAGGTTGAATAGGTTGTTATGCTAGATTCGATTGTTTTCTTTCTATACTAGGCTAAACCTCAAAATTCGTTACGGACCCAGCAAAATGTAGTAATGGTTGTCTAAGTTGTTCAACAACTGTCGATCGTCTTTTACCAGAACTATGCCAATCCTCACTCTGTTTACAGACTAAGTATTAAGTTGTACAGGTTAGCTAGTTCGTTCTACTACCATTGCCAAATCTGCTGCTATGAAAGTCGGCTCTCTGTGCAAGGCCCGGAAGTTTTTCCCACCTGAATTTATTCTGCACATATACAAATCTACCATCCGCCCGTGTATTGAATATTGCTGCCATATCTGGTCGGGTGCCCCTGCTGCTCTCCTTGGGCTTCTTGACAAAATACAAAGGAGGATCTGTAACGTGGTTGATACTGACTTGGCAGACCGGCTGCAACCACTTTCTCACAGGCGTGATGTGGCTTCCCTGTGCCTCTTCTACAAGTACTTTCATGGCTTCTGCTCCGATGAGCTTAGATGGAGCTTATCGAAAATATTGAGGGAGATTATGACAGGCTGAGACAAATGATCCTGATAGAGGAGTTTAGAGAATGTGTCCCTAATGATTTGAAAACCTACCTCGACGAGAAAAGGGTAGATACTCTACACGAGATGGCCACTCTTGCTGACGAATACGCATTAAGGCACAAGCGGGGTGCATTCAGTGACAGCAACTCATCCGAGTTCAGAAGCGGTCCACGCCCAAGAGGTGGGTCTAGTTCTGGTCCGAATTCGAAGTCCAGTCGATCGGTTAGTTCAGGTCAACAACCCAACTCGGGAGATACCAAATCCCAAAACCGTAGTCAGTCACCAGTTTATCGGCAGATAAATAGGAGAGAGAGGAAATTCTGATGTGCCACTACTGCAACAGAGTAGGACACCTAGTGTCGAATTGTTGGGCGAAGACGAGCCCCCAATTTTATATGTTACGAACTGGTAGCATATAGTCGAACCGCAGGTTAAAAAAAGAAAAGAAAATGTGGGATCATTTCTCGGTCTTCATTCAGGAACGGACGCAACACACGGAAGTCAACGAAGAACAGACGCAAAACGACGGATTTCAAAATAAAACATTTATTTATAACATATAAGAAAAAAGGAAAAAGAAAGTTCGTTTAGCAAAAGGGGAAGGGGACTATAAAGAAAATAGTAAGATCGAGCGAATACAAATACACATATAAAACAAAAGATCAAGCCAAAGTATCACTTATCTGTCCGTCGTTTTCACAGAAGGAAATTGGGTCGCCGAAGCGAAAGTTCTGTTTTAAAATAATATTTTATGGAGGCCGGCCATTTTCTCTGGTTCCTTCTCCTTTGGGATTGTTCGGAGTTCACGATATCTCGTATAGTCGTTTGGTCGGTCAGTCCAGCTTCATAGCAGCAGCTCTCATTTATAGCCTACAGACTTTGCTGTCTTCAATTCTGTGGGTAGTCATCCGAAGTCGGGACGAGTCTTTTCTTAGTGACGTTTATCTGTCACCGGGTGGACAGGAACTGAAATATCTCTTTTGATTTCGGCTGTCCCCAAAACAGTCACGTGAGCTCTTCCTCCGGGAACGGTGATGCGCGGGTCACGCGGCCTTTGCGTGACCGCCAAAGTTTTCACTTATGATCGACCTCCTGGTAACAGCAAGGTTTTGGAAACCAGATCATTCTTTGCCGCGGTCGCTCCAAGTTCGCGGACTCGTGGCCCGTGTGGGGGAATAGATAAGGAGGGAAAGAAAGTGTGAAGAGAAGGAAAGAGCATGACTGATCGTAGGACATATTCGCTCGCCAGTTAAAGACATTAGATCTTATCTATTTTTATTTAATTATTTATTTTTCTTTTATATCTAACCGAGACTTTTCTTTGGGAGTACAATTTGGCCTTAGGCCTATATCGTTAATAAAAATCGTGGGTACATCACAAAGAATAGTGATTTTTATACAGGAATTTTCTTGCACCCATATTAACTCTCTCTCTCTCTCTCTCTCTCTCTCTCTATATATATATATATATATATATATATATATATATATATAAGTCACCCATAAACAAGCCTGTTTCACTGTATTACAGCTCATCAGTGAGGCTAGACACATCCACTTGCTTCTGGCCGGGATCGAAACTCGACCGATTTGGTGTCAGTCGGAGTCGCTACCCACTAAACCATGGAATCAGAGAAGGGAAAATCGTTTTGTGTATAAGCAGTGTATACACACGCCAATCACCGAAATGACTAAATTCATTTCTGAAGAGATATGCTTATATCGCAGAAGTGGAAACTGTTTTGAAAAGTTTCATCTCTAGAGACCTCAATCGTAATGAAAGCATTATATATATATATATATTGTCATCCGCAGACAGATCTGTTTCGCCGTATCACAGCTCATCAGTACGGTTAGACTCCGATTGCTTTTTTACCCAGGAAGTAAAACTCGACCGAAATGGCGTCATTCGGCGATTCTATCCCTGGGCTATGGGCGTTCGATGGAAGTAGGCAGACTTTTATCGCATATCATTATACGCGCCCAATATATATATATATATATATATATATATATATATATATAATTCATGTGAAAGATGCTTGTCCCTTAATGTTATTTTAGTTGGGCTGACATCGAAGTTTCGTGAGGGCATTAAAAATTAAATGACCCTGAAAAATGAAGACATAATAATACTTTCACGAAATTTCGAATCAGCAATACTAAAGTAACACATTAATTCTATTAACACTCTATTTCTATCTTGATATCGAGCACTTTTTGACAAAAGATCTGCGGGCCTAAATTGCCTTCCTAACAGTAAACTACTGAAAAAAAACAGTAATTTTAGTACTAGGCATCATTATAATTTAACACTATATATATATATATATATATATATATATAAAAGACAAGATATTTATGTGTGTGTGTGTGTGTGTCCTTTTTTTACAAATCCATAGTTTTTATCCGATCCTCACCAAACTTCAGACAAATATTCCTTGGGCATCAGGTCAAATCATGGGCTACTTATTTTTTCCGATTTCCCCCCTTTTATCGTAGTTCTTGCTGCAGAATTTGCTGTAACTTGGTAAAATTATAGTTTTAGTCTCAAACATCAGTAGATCTTCTCAAACGACTCATTTTCCCCGATATCGGTAATCGATACCCTGGATATTTTATCGAATCTGATCAAAAACCGATATTCAGCCAGCAATATGGATCAGTTCTTCCAATCTTACTCCCGATGAGTACGATAAGTTTTCATGGACTTACTTAGGTTAGTTTATCCTTGAATGACTGATTTGACTCCAATATTGGAAACCGATACCCCTATATCCTATCGGATCAGATCAAAATCAGGTTTTCAAACATTTTATTTTGGTTTTTGCTTCGGGTTTTGTTCTAAGTAGGTATAATTGTAGTTCTTAGTCTCAGCCATCATACCATTTACTCAGAAGACTTATTTAGCCCTCAAAATTCAGTTTCCGATGGAAAACATATTTGACATCGATACCGAAAATCAAAATTTGACTTACATCTATCTGAGCTCCAGGACCATGGATTAGTTTTAAAGCTGTCATTACACTCGAGCAACGCCGGACTATACTGTTAGTATATATATATATATAGAAAGAGAGAGAGAGAGAGACAGACAGACAGACAGAGAGAGGACGAGAGAGAGTGAGAGAGAGACAGAGAGAGACAGAGAGAGAAATAATTTATGTGGAGATGTTTGTCACTTATTTGAGCAATGTTGTTGACTTCGAAGTTTCATGAATCCACTTTTCTTTGAATGAGTTTTTTTGTTTGTTCTACATTAAAAACAAAAATGTTTGAAGAATAAAGACAACATAATAATGCTTTCACAAAACCTCAAAGTCAGCATAACTGAAATAACCCTGCTCCGTTAAATGACAAGTCTCTCCACATTAATTTTATCAACGTTCGATCCTTACATTGATATCGAGAACTTTATGACAACTACCAGTCAGTCAGTTAAGTGAAACACGCTTGGGCGATCATGCCTCGAAAGAGACATGACTGACTGGGCAGAAGATTATCCCGCAGTAGGTTGCCATTGCTTTCTGCGGTAGACTGGTTGCCAACCAAGGCTATAGAACCCAATCTGTCCTGTTATTTAACCCATAACTGGAAGAAAGAGACGGATTAATACCTTTCCCAAGGGGATTTGCGCGTAAGTGAATGCAATGAATTCAACTGGAATTTGAACTCGGCTCCCCGATTTCTCGTTCCGAGACGATATCCACTGCACCACAACGCACCAGTAAACTACTGAAACCCCCCCCAGTAATTTTGACATTAAACATCATTACAATATGTATATATATGTGTGTGTGTGTGTGTGTGTGTTGCTTTCGTTTTCTTGTATAAGATGAATTATATATTAAAATAAAGTTCGCCATGAATAATTTATAGTTGCTGTAGACAGTGGAACAATATGTGAAACCGTTGTTTGCCTATTTTCAAAATAGCTTCAAGCTATCAGTGACTAAATGTACTTAGCAGTCACATCATTCTTGTTAATTGTCGCTAGATAAAAATCTACGCCTAATAATTTTGATGTGGCCATAACTATCACAATGAATCTATGTCAGGTCTGTTTATTCACCGCGTTTTCTGTATTCCACGCGTGGAAATAATCTCACTTGCCTATTTGAACGAACTCAGTGACAACGCTAATGATAAAGACAAAACTAAGCTATTTTACATTGTTGAGACTGTTGTCCTCATTTTTATTGCTATGTTTACGATGTTTCGGCCGTTGCTCAGTCCGGCCTCCTTTAGGTGATGGAATTTTGAACCGAACCTTTTATTTCCAACGTTGGGGTATATAATTCTCATTCCATGCGTGATGCTACGTTCGGATGTCATGTAGTTATATACCCCAGCGATCGAAATAAAGGGTTCGCTTCAAAATTTCTAGCACCTGAATAAGGCCTGACCGTACAACGGTCGAAACTTCGTAACAATGTAAATAATCTAAATACTATTTCATCGAAGAAGTATAGACAAATAAGTTATTTTAATGAGCGGATCACATACCACGTAATATAAACAGTGAAAATCTGACGTAGTGGTAATAGGTAAAAAAAAAGAAAAAAAAAAAGAAAAAACCGCTTTACTCTACACGTAAATACGGTGTAAAATAGAGAATAAGAAAAGAACAGACAATTTTAATTTTTGGAAATCGTGTGACCGCTTCCGAATGAAAATGCAGAGGAAAAAAAACATAGACACTAAGCTTTGGATGAATGTTGATGAATGTTCAATAAAATAATCATCTCTTGGCACACGATAACAAATGTGACATATATAGGGAGAATAAAACTTATATAAAGTCTACTACTCTAGAATGCACGTCAATGACCAGGCTTTCGACAAGAATGGTGAAACCCGAACCGTCGCCTTGGATATCTCTAAAGCATTCGACAGAGTATGGCATACCGGCCTTCTACGAAAACTGCGAAGCTATGGCATAACTGGACTTTTGTTGAACTTAATCCGGTCATTCATCTCTAACCGCTCACTGAAGGTGGTATTAAACGGACATGCCTCCCAGAACTACCCTACAAACGCGGGTGTACCCCAAGGCTCTATCCTAGGTCCTACGCCCTTTCTAATCTATATCAATGATCTCTCCGATGCCATAAGATCACCAGTAGGCATATACACCGATGATACCACAGTTTACTCTCGCCTCAATTCAAATTCTGGTGTTGGTGACAAGGCAAACCTCGCTGCCGAGCTTGAGAAGGACCTCCAATCCGTGGTGGATTGGGGTAAGAAATGGCTCGTAAAATTCAATTCTTCCAAAACGACGCTGCTGTCAATTAACCACCACAGACAATCGGACCTACCTCCCATTAGCATGGAACAGGCTTGCCTCCCACAGAGTAAATCACTACGCCTGCTTGGCCTGACACTCTCAGCAGACCTCAAGTGGAATGACTACGTCGAATCCATTGCTAAATCCGCAGCTATGAAAGTCGGCTCTCTGTGCAGAGACCGGAAATTCTTTCCGCCTGAATCTATCCTGCAATTATATAAATCCACCATCCGCCCGTGTATTGAGTACTGCTGCCACATCTGGTCGGGTGCCCCTTCTATTGTCCTCGGGGTTCTTGACAAAATACAGCGAAGAATCTGTAATGTGATTGATACCGACTTGGCTGACCGCCTGCAGTATCTCTCTCACCGGCGTGACATGGCTTCCCTGTGCTTCTTCTATAAATAGTTTCATGGCTTCTGCTCTGACGAACTTAAATCACTGGTGCCCCCTAGATGGGAATTTGCACGAGATACTAGATTGGCAACTAGGTCCCACCCTTTTACAGTGAAATCAATGAAATGTAACCACAATTTCTACTCCAACAGCTTCTTTCCTCGCACTTCCCGCCTGTGGAATTCCCTACCGCATGTTTGCTTCCCCGACGGCTACAACCTCCAGGAGTTTAAATGTAAGGTCAATAGACACCTCCTAACACACTAACTCACACCCACTCTCTCCAACTCTCTCCCTATGTACATCCTAAGTCGTCTATCACCCTCCTTCTGACATTTCCTATACCCAGTCCCTCTATGTAACCCCCTGCGCTATAGTGGCAGTGGAATACCTTGCTTTGGGTGACACGATTTAAAAAAAAATGTGTATTTTACTAGCTTTGCCGATTCCGACACGAAGCAACCAAATGTTGAAGTCGAACTCTTCACAGCGTTAATGTTCTGCATGAATAGTGCGTTAAAACTTTATTTACAAGAAGGTTATATTCATAATAAAATATACTGAAACGCATTATCAGCTCCATATAGAGTTGTCACCACTTAAGCGGATTACGTAAGAGCCACGTTATTTGAACCCTATAAGAGATCGGCGCAAGAACTGTTGTATGGTTTTAGGTATGAGGAGCGGCTGCTTAGCTGAGAAATATCTATTACCCATTGATTTGTAACATATCCAATATTTTTTTCCAGACTATATATATGTATACATATATTGTTAAATATAAGAGGCAATGAATGTCTATTATGTTTAATCATGAGCGGTTCTAAACGTCGTATTTTGGCTACAATTCCAGTTGAAAATAAAGACAAAAATTCTCCAACATTTGGATAATTTCTTATTAATTTGGTTCTAATGTACATTAAATCCAAACAACCCACACTTATTAAAATCACGTTTAAATACGATCATAACACATTACATTGCATTTGAATACATGATTCTGTTGTCATTTCGCGCTATCACGTGTTGTGAATTCATAGAACCGCATTGCAAATTTGCGAACTGCATTTGTTATTTTTGGTAACTAATGCCGTTGCCTAGTGGAGTTTTATGTCAACACAAAATAAAATCGTCAGTGATGGTGGATGTTATTGTGTTACCGTCTTAATAACCTCTCTGAAGATGGCTCATGTGAGCTGAAAGCTTAGAACCAAATTAATAAAAAAATATCCAAATGTTAGAGAATTTTTATCTTTATTTTCAACTGAAATAAAAGCCAAAATACGACGTTTAGAACGGCTCATGATTAAACATAATAGACATTCATTGTCTCTTATATTTAACAGTATATATATATGTTTAGAATATGTATATGTTTAGAATATGTATATGTTTAGAAAAGTATTTGCTGCCTCGATACACTAGAGATAGATAGATAGATAGATAGATAGATAGATAGATAGATAGATAGAATTAAACTTGTTTTTATATATATGAATTAATCAATACGTGATTCTCAAAGAACGGTGTGTGTACGATTCACTGGATTTCCACGGTGAAACATTCGCTACCCTAACGTCAAGCTAGCGAATCGGAGGCACACTATTCATTGAGATCCTATTACCTCATACCCTACTTAATTCTTCTCACTAGCTAAGCTTGTTTTTATTTCTTCATTTTTATTTATTTTTATTTTTAATCTCCTTATCTATATATAGTTCTTCTTCTATGTGCCATGTCCTTTCAGGACGTAGGCAATCATGGCTTTCCACGTCTCCCTATCCCTGCTTGCTCTTAGCACGCTTTCTCCTGTTACAACATGAAACCTCCGTTCTGTCATCCACCTGCACAGGACCTTCAAATATGTTATCCGCTGCTTTCCCCTGTCTCTTTTTTACTCTATCTGTCCTGTTAGTAACATGTTCTCTAAGTCTTCCTTCCTCATTACATGTTCAAAGAACTTTTGTTGTCTCTTCCTGATGCTCAGTAGTAATTTCTTTTTCGTTTCCATCCTTTCTAAAACTTCATCATTGCTCACATGCTCGATCCATGATATCCGCAGCATCCTTCTGTAGTACCACATTTCAGTTGTTTCAAGTTTTTCCTTCATCTTTGATGATATTGTCCAACATTCATTGCCATATTGAAGAACTGACATCACATAGCAATCCACTAATCTCTTCCTTGTTTCTATCGATATTTTCGTGTCTCTTAATACTTACTCAGCATCTTTCGCCATCCCATTTCGCCTTCGGATCTCTGTGTCACACTTTCTGTCTTCGGTTAGAATACTTCCCAGGTATTTAAATTTTTTGTACTTGCTTGTACTTAGTATCATCCACCTGTATTTGGCATTTTGAGCTGATCTTTTTCTGATGACCTTGCATTCGGTTTCTTGCAATTTATTTCTAGTCATGCCTTGTCGCTCTCTTCATCTACCTTCTGTAGGAGGTCTTGTAGTTTTCTTTGTGTGTCTGCTATCAGCAGTCTATTATTTGCGTACCTTATGACAAATCCGTGCATAACATCTATGGTCCTCAGAATGAACGAACCTGCGCTGTTCTCGGCCTGATTCTGCTTCTCGCGCTATTCGTTAAGATTGGGGAATCAGTTTTGTAATGTGGCTTATTAAACTAATTGTTCGGTGTAGTTTGCACTGGCTTGCATCTGGCTTCTTAGGCAGTGCTATGAAAATCGACTTGCTTAGGTCGTCTGATATTATTACACCACTACTATAAATTTAATTTATTATTTCTGTAATTTTCTCTATGCCGAATTTTTCCAGGGCTATAAACGACTCTATTACAATGCTGTCTGGTCCAGCTGCTTTGTTTATATTCAGTTTGGCCATTGCAGTTTCCACTTCGGACTTTAATATTTCCGGTCCGTCCTCACCTTTGTGTTGCTCTCTCTTGTCGTGGAAAAGATCTTCTATATATTTTTCCCATCGCCGGAGTATTTCCTCTTTCTCCAATATGATCGTTCCATTCTTGGATTTTATATATCCTGTCAGTTCTTTTATTTCTTTATGCATGTCTGCTTTATTAGTCCTGCTCAATTTCTCTACATCTGCACATTTGTCGTTGAGCCATTAAAATTAATCACATTTTACAGCCTAAAATATAAAACTATCAAGTTACAGTATGCAATAATAATAATAATAATAATAATAATAATAATAATATAGTTATGATCCATTTTTGTATTGAGCTCCTTTTAAAGTAAGTATTTCACTGTGGAATATGCATCCATTAGTAATCATTATTTATACAAATCTATCTATCTATCTATCTATCTATCTATCTATCTATCTATCTATCTATCTATCTATCTATCTATCTATCTATCCCAGTCTCTTCATATCTATCTATCTATCTATCTATCTATCTATCTATCTATCTATCTATCTATCTGTCGATATATATATGCATATTATCCTTATATTATTCATTGAATCTTGATTTTATTACTAATTTCGCCTTTCTAATCTCCGTTATATATATATTTTTATAAAATATATATATTTTAGAAAATTATTTGCTGCCTTGATACACTAAATATATATATATATATATATATATATATATATATAGTGTATCAAGGCAGCAAATAATTTTCTAAAAATATACTGTTAAATATAAGAGACAATGAATGTCTATTATGTTTAATCATGAGCCGTTCTAAACATCGTATTTTGTCTTTAATTTTAGTTGAGAATAAAGACAAAAATTCTCCAACATTTGGATAATTTTTTATTAAGTAGGTTCTAAGCTTTCGGCTCACATGAGCCATCTTCAGAGAGATAAAATCGTCGCTGATGGTGGATGTTTTTGTGTTACCGTCTTTATAACCTCTCTGAAGATGGCTCATGTCGAATACCTTTGCAACTTAGAAGATATCGAATATATTGCACGTTATGGTGAAATATATAACTAAATAAAATGGAATTATACTAATTACACTATAATTTTACACTTTTTACATAACAATGTTGTTAATCCAAAACGAAAATTATTGATGACTCTGATTATATATATATATATAATTGTTTCACCACAACAAGGCAGCAAAGATAAGAATTTAAGTTTGAGTTTTGTTTAACAGCATATCAACTTCTGTGGGTTATTTAATGCCAAAAAGGTGTCGTTTTAAGGTATTTTTTAATGTTCGGTTCTAGTGAGAAGGGGGTTTAAGTCAAATTTTAATGAAAACTTTGATTAACATGTGTTGAATACCGAGATTTTGGGTTCGGATTTAAACAAGCGTTAGGTTTTTAGATTTTTTTTAAAGTATCAGCTCTAACAAGTCAATAATTTTACGATTCAAACAATGGTTTGGAACTGAATCAAAGTACTCTCTTGAAAGATCCACAAATGAATTGTGGTAGGTTCAAAATATGTACGGCTAGCAGTATAGCCCGGTGTTGCTTAGGTATAATGAAAGCTTTAAAACTAATACATGGTCCAGGAGCTCAGACTCTTTGGACGTTGGCACGAAAGACTAAAAAGCAACAATTGTTTCCAGTTAAAGCGAAACCATAGACTGAAAGAAAAATGAATGGATGTAAGTCAAATTTTGGTTTCCTGGTATCGATATTAAATACGTTATTTTCGTCGTAAACTGAATTTTGAAGGCTAAATAAATCTTCTGAGTAAATGGTATCATGGCTGAGGCTAAAAACTACAATTATACCTACTTAGAGCCAAACACGAAGCAAAAACTAAAATAAAAGGTCTGAAAAAATACAGACTTACGGGCAGATAAACAGACATACACACAAATATGTTGCCTTATATATATATATATATATATATATATATATATATATATATATATATATATTATCGATTTTCTGCACTATTGTGAGAACTGCAACCTTGAGACTTCTAAATATCGTTTCTTATCTCTTTGTCTATGAGTGTATCAAATTTGATTAAAATCGGACCACTCCTTCTATAACCAGATTTTTTCGATTATCGATTTTCAATATTTATAGGGGGTACCTCGACACAAAACCTTGCTAAAAACACTCGCAGACTCTTATAGTACAATTGTGTAAATTTTCAAGAAAATCGGTTTAGCCGTTTCGGAGTCTATAGGCAACGGACACACACACACACACACACACACACATACACACACACATACACACACAGACAAAATTCCATTTATAAATAAGTTTAGATCATCATCATTTCTGAATTGTAAAGCTGACAACGTCACAACTCTGTTGAGAACCGTCTCCTTATTAATGTTATCTTTACTCTGATTTTGTTTGTTTGCACAGATTCTTTATGAGAACTATATCGGGTGAAATGTATTTGCGTAGAGTAAATTAGTAAATGTGCATTTTGGTGCATTGTTTATCATCTAATAATGAGAATCGGAGAGTCGAGTTCGAATTCCAGTTGAAATCGTTGAATTCACTTAAGCATAAATAATCTTGGGAAAGGTATTAATCCATCACTTCTCCCTCCAGATATTGAATAACAAGACAGATTGTGTTCTGAGGCCTTGGTTAGTGACCAGTCTACCGTAGAAAGAAATGGCAACCTACGGCGGGAAAATCGTCTGCCCAGTCTCTTTCGAATCATGATTGCCAAACTGTGTATTACATATCGCACTTAACTGACTAAAATGAATAAATATAACGGAATATATTTGGTAAATTTAACTCTCATCCCCAGAATTTTGGCTGCTGATTTCTAAGATCGGCTATCATGCTACTCCTAAAGGAAAGGGTAGCGTTACACAGTTTTTAAACCCCAATCCATCCTCTTCATACGGCTTTGTGTCGTACTATGCTAAATTTAGTAAAACGATGATTTTTTTTATTGCTATTTTTTTGTTTTAAACTCTCCTTCATGTGCCTTGTCCTTTCAGGAGGTAGGTGATCATGGACTTCCATTTACTCTTGCCCCTTGTCACTTGGAATCTCTCTCAAATCCCGCTCCGCAATCCATTCGCTTCAACAAATAAAATATGTCTGCCCCTACTTTATTCTCTCTTCTTTTCTTTCTATCCGTCCTGTGAGTATCAGATTCTTCAGACCTTCCGTCCTTATTTCGTGTCCAAGGAACCACAGCTGTCTCTATCTAGGCTTAAATATAAGTTTTCTTCTTGTTTGCATTTTCTCCAACACCTCGTCGTTGCTCACGTTATATCCTTAGCATCCTTCTGTAGAACCACAATTCTGCTGCCTCAAGCCTCTCTTTCATCTTTGAAGAGATCGTCCAATATTCGCTGCCACACAGAAGGAAAGATGTAAATCAGCATAACTATATATTTTTTGTGGTTGTTGTTGGTTTGCATAAATTCTTTATGAAAAATATCTTGGGTTGAACGAATTTAAGTCAGTTCCTTCTCTAGAAGCCGCTTTACAATCATTGGTCTTATATCAGAGCATATCCTGTTGTTGTTTGTTCACACTACTCTTAATTTACGATCACGGGATTGGTGATTATTTGTCATTACCCCAGGTCATTTTTAACAAAATCATTTCATAAAATATCTAATCATCTTTCTCGTAATTTATTTATTTATGTTTTTTTTATTCTCATTTATTTCCATTTTGAACTTTACCAGTTACTTGAGGTTGTGTTGTGGAGGAATATCCTGTCCTACCCAGGAATGGGTATGGGCCGGGTTATAAAAGACCTAGACGAGAACGAACAACAGAGAGCACTCGAGAGAGATTTTTGCTTTCATCTCACTCCCATTATTTCATTTTTCATTAAATATTTTATATTATATTGTACATATTGTTGTACATATTATATTATAGTGTACATATATTTTATATTGTATATAAATACATTTTTATTGTCATGGGTTATTTCCTCACTTTTTTAGGTGTCCCTTGTAAGTTTGTGGCATTGTGGTGTATGAAGGATTGGGAGTTGATGGATGGGTTCTTGTAGTGATTGTGCAAATTGTAATGAGTGAATGGGTCTTGATAGTGTTTAGGTAGGTATAGGATAGTTAAGTGAGAACTAGCCTCTACCCCTCCCCTTTTCGGCTTTGTGCCACAATGTTTTGTATTTTATACAGAAAATAAATATTGAGTACTCGAGAGAGATCGAGTGTGTTCGTGACTATACGAGAGTCGTCGTCATTAGACGGGAGTGATAGAGATTATTCGTCATTATACCAGAGTCGAAAGCCATCGGCCCTAGACGAGAGTTTGACGTCACTAGACGGATGCCTACTTCTCAAGACGGACGCATACGTCCTATACAGAGACATTGCCTTTTTAATTGTTATTTGTGTTAACTGTTCGTTGGTGTACTTGTATTTGGTTTATTGTACTGAGGGATAATAAATCTTCATTTATATATCCTCAGTGTTAAGAGTTATTTCTTGCACTATTCTTTCTCTGTTTATCCCCTTCCGGGATACAACAGGTTGCATATATTTATGTCTAGTGGAAGATTATTGAAGGTTACCAAAAGTAAATTGTATCTACAACGTTATCATTGCAGACACTTTCATACGTAAAGGTATTGTTTATTCATTTTTGGATTTGAAGTAGGCAAGTGTGTGTGTATCTTTGTGAGATTTCATTGAATTTAGATCTTCTTACGACGAGATGGCGTAAAAAATTCTCTCATTATCCTATCGTGTGCGACGCTTATATATCTTCCTGTCATCCGGTTGTTAAAAATGCGCACATCCTAAGCGCACAAGGGTCAATCACTTGTTTGCATGCAGAGGACAGCCTCTGACATCTGGGGAGATGCGATTCTGCACCCGATACTTATGAGGTCACGTTATGAGATCACTTTCCGGGCCTACCGTCACTTGCATTTGGCACAATATGAATTAAGTGTATCAGTGTAAATATTATCTGATTAAACCGAAAGACTTTGAAGTTGGTAAGCAAATGTAGTTCGAAGGCCTTCCTGCTCGTTTTTTTTTTCATTTTTGAAAGTTTCTTTTTTTGTTTCTACCTACTATGAATGAAATACCCCAGGTAGACTCAGTTCTCTAACCTTGGGTATCAGACACTCTATGAGAGAAATACTGCTTTGAAATTTAAACCGTGAAGAAAGCAAAGAGAAACCAATCCTCTTGAGTCTCAAGAATGCATGACAATTCAACAATAATAAAGAAAAGCTATCCGTGGAGACTCATGAACGCTTTTGTTTAGAAGTAAAATGACATTAGAAAAAAGAATGAAAAAACAGAGAGAACCACCCCAATATACTATTAGTCAGTTGATGTGTTAGTCAGTTAAGTGCCATACGTGATACACGCTTGAGCGATCATGTCTCGAAAGAGACATGAATGACTGGGCAGAACATTATCCCGCAGTACGTTGCCATTGCTTTCTGCGGTAGACTAGTTGCCAGCCAAGGCTATAGAACCCAGTCTGTCCCGTTATTTGACCCTTAACTGGAGGGAAGAGATGGATTAATAGCTTTCCCAAGGGTATTTGCGCATAAGTGAATACAAGAAATTCAGCTGGAATTCGAACTCGGCTCCCCGATTCCTCGTTCCGAGTCGATATCCACTGCACCACAACGCACATCCCAACGATACTAACACATGATGTGTTAGCGCTTCCCTTAACAGTAAATAACAGTTATTTACTTTTAAGTGGAGCGTTAACAAATACCGTTAAGAACAGAATTAGCTAGTGGGACTTAGCGAGATCAGTTAGTTAATTGCCATGCGTGATACACACTGGGATGATCATGTCTCTTTCAGTCCATGACAGATTAGGCAGAAGATTTTCCCACAGTAGGCTGCCATTTCTTCCTGAGGAAGATTGGTAGCCAACCAAGGCTATAGAAACCCAACCTGTTCGGATATTCAACCCATAGCTAGAACGGGAAGAGATGGATACATACTTTTCTAAACAGTATTTGTGCATAAGTGAATGAAACGGATTCGAGTGGAATTAGAACTCGGTTCTCATATTTCTCATTCAGAGCCAATATCAAGTACACCATGATGCACAAAAAAAAAAAAATGGTTTATATTAGCTTACATAATACGGGCGTCTTAGATAGAAATTAACTGTGCCAATGTAGTAAGGCAGTTGATACTGGGCAAGATTAGTTTGGCTTGGTATAAGATACCAACAGATGAGCATAAACGGGATTTGAACTCAGTGTAGAAAGGACATGTTATAATCGAATTAACGTTATTTTCAGTGGTTGAATAGTTGAAAGAGCGACGGTGAGATAATTTCTACAGAAGTTTACATATTATTTACTCCTCTATATGGGTGCCATTCTTGAGGGATTGAATCCGCATTCCACTTACACTGGAAACAAACACCCCGGTAGGTGTGCTCTAGACTACTCAGCTTCGAAACACCTCATAACAAAGAAATTTATAGAAATGTCCATCTGCCTTTCAGACATTACCTGGCCAACATCTTCTAACATTGGTTTCAATCCATAAACACAAACAAATTAATATTAAACAATGTCTCCATTTTTAATTCGCATTTATTTTTTGACTAGTCCGGCGTTGTTCAGGTGTAATGAAAACTTTAAAACTAATCCGTGGTCCTGGAGCTCAGACTCTTTGAACGTTGGCACGAAAGACTAAAAAGCAATATCGGGGGTATTGATTTCAGATATCGGGGAAAATGAGTCGTCTGAGAAGATCTACTAATGTGTAAGTCTAAAAACTATAATTTTACCAAGTTAGAGCAGATTCTGCAGCAAGAATCACGATAAAATGGCTGAAATCCTGATCTTGATCAGACCTGATTGAATATCGGGGTATCGAGTTCCAATATCGGGGAGAAATTTGAAATAATCAGTCGCCCATGACCTGACCAGAAACCTAAAAATGTGTAAAGTTTGGTGAGAATTGGATAAAAATTGTGGATTTGTATAAAGGACATATAGACAGATAAACAGACACACACACAAACATCTTGCCTTTTATATATATATATATATATATATATATATATATATTGTCGATTTTCTGCATTGTTGTAAGAACTGCAACCTTGAAACTTCTGAATATCGTTTCTTATGTCTTTGTCTATGAGTGTATCAAATTTAATTAAAATCGGACCACTCCTTCTATAACCCGATTTTTTCGATTATTGTTTTTCGGTATTGATCGGGGGTACCTCGACACAAAACCAAGCTAAAAACACTCGCAGATGCTTATAGTACAACTGTGTAAATTTTCGGAGTCTGTAGGTAACGGACACACACACACACACACACACACACACACACACACACACACACACACACACACACACAACGTTCCATTTATAAAGAAGTTTAGATTTCTGTAAACGTTAAAACGTTCAGAGTAATAAGAATTCCAATGTGTCATGGTAGATAAAACTGCAGACGTAAGTTTTAAGAAGAATTGTTTTTGTTCAGGTTACACTATTATGGGATGCCCAGTAAAAAGCAGTAAATTCAGAAAGAGACAAACGTTGAAAACTGGTGACGACCGATGTGACTAAAAAAATCAGACAAAATTTCTCCACGTTTCATTAATCCCTATGTCGGATGTTTTTTCTTTAAAAGATGATCACTTGACGCTTAAAATCAGTGAGTTCTTTAGCCATACGAGAAGGGCAGAACAAGAAAACGAAAGATGTTTGCAAATAACCTTTAAATGTCAACACACAAGATCGAGCAGCAATTAATCAATCATAAAAGAACCGATCGGAATTAAGTAATTACGTTAGTCGAATAATTATTCAAGTCCTGAATATTCAACGAATTTATTCAAGGTTATTTAAGATCAATTATTCATATGAAATGAATCAGTGGTAATGAATTTTGCTGCATTTTCACTAGATAAAGAAGAAACAGATTTATTATTTTCTCAATGCCGCTACTTTTATTTGAACTCACCACGTTGATTCCTCTTTCGCTCTCATTGCGCTACGGTAACAGTTCCGAAGAAAGGATTGGAACCACAGCAACGTTCTTTTAAAAAAAAAATTGTCATTAACTATCACTCTTCCAAGAGGTTTCCGTTGTGAATATTTCTTAGATTTGACGAAGTGTCAGGTCATGTAAGTGCGACATCTATGCAATATTTAAATCACGATAAATGAGGTTGTAAGACAAGGTTACTAACCACCAAACTTTGACAAGGACTTTAAGCTGGTAGGCATATATATATATATATATATATATATATCCAAGTGAATACAGAACGAATAATTATTTCATCGTCCAAAACATTAATTTAAAACAGTGCTCGATATATAATATAATATATAGAGCTGTGGATATTTATTATAAATTATATTTTAGAACATGTACATAAGTTTTCTATATATAATCGCGACGAAGGCACATTCGTTTCGGCATTGGAACCCCAATGCCTCATCAGGCGATGTGAAAAGTACTGGAAATCCTTTTCCTTTATATTTAGTTTTGTTAGAGGTGTTAGTTGTTTTTTTTTATTAATCGTATCACCCCGATCAAGGTGGTAACGCCACTGATGTGCAGGGGGCTACGTAATAGTGAAAAGATTGGAAAAGATAAAGCCGGAAAGCACATCCTAAACAGGGAACAAGGGATGAGCCTCTTAACCTGTTCAATAGACATGGGTGGAGTGTGAACCGGGCGATAGATAGATCTAATTGATATTGTGATATTTCGTTGACAGTTGGAATTTTTTGTAGAGAGTGTTTAGTTAGAGATGTTGAGGGGGTTAGCGAGATAGGGGAATCAGTCTATGACCGTTGGAATTTATTTGGGGTATTTATAAAGTGATTAATGGGAGTCTTTGATTCTAGACAGTTGTAAATTCTAATTATCAGTTGGCTAGACTATATCTTAATGGATTTCTTAGAAGAGCCGATAATAGTTGGCATGGATATTTTTTTATTTATTTTTATTTAAGCAGAGTCTTTACAATCAATGTAAGTTTGCATGTTTAATCTTTGGATTGAGGGAATATGTTTCTTGTATTACATTTTAAATTTTTTATTTTTTATTTTTTATTTTTTATTTAGATCCTCGTTTGGAAATCGTTTTGTCTATTAAATTTTTAATTTTATATCTTTGATTCTTAATTAGATCATTGTTTGGAAATCCTTTTCAATATTAAATTTTTAAGTTTAAATTTCTATTCTCATATCTAGTCAATATATGATTCATCTTATTATGGTTATGGTTATTAACCTTACTCTAATTATGTTTATAGTTATTGACCTTACTCTAATTATGGTTATTGACCTTATTTTATAATTAGTATTGATCAACACTAATTATGGTTATTAACCTTACTCTATTGGTTAATGGTAATTATGGTTCTACACCTTATTTTAATTTTAAACTTTTATTCTCATATCTAGTCAATATATGATTCATCTTAACCTTACTCTAATTATGTTATGGTTATTAACCTTACTCTAATTATATATATATATATATATATATATATATATATATAGGTTGTTCTAAAATATTTCATCGTTTTATCTCTTTGAATGACAATAAATATAGCACTTATTTGTTTACAATGAAATTAAATCAAGATTAATAAATATCAGAGAGTGAGTTACATTGTTGGAGGATATCTAGTGTATATATATATATATATATATATATATATATGAAATACATGATTTTTTAAACACTGGGGGGGGGGGGCTAATAATTTTGGCCGATAGTATATATATATATATATATATATATACTTTCGGCCAAAATTGTTAAGCCACCCAGTGTTTTAAAAAATTATGTATTTCATAGTATTTTTTAGTATTTATTGCTAAGTGAATAATTGTAAATGAAAATAGAATGGTTCTTTGTTTTAATACTGCACAATAACATGTGCATCAAATGAATTAATAAATATTTAATAATTACCTATACTTCAGTTTCATCAAAATAACCTCCTTTTGACTTCACAACGGCTGCACACATTCTGGGCATTCTTTCCACAAGTTTTTAAAAATAATGCTTCGTCACCTCACTTCAGGTATCCTTTAGACACCTAAATAAACCCCTAACTTTACTAGGCTGTTTCTTCTTACTTCTCCTGTTCAACTCATCCTAAGCAAGTTCAATTGGTGAGAAGTCTGGTGACTGAGGTGGCCAACACATAACTTTTAACACTCCAGCAGTTTCTTTTAATTTTAAATAATTTGGGCACAATTTAGAAGTATATTTTGACCCACAATACACAATTCAGATGGAATTGCATATTTCTATCAGATTGAATGGTACTGTTCTTTCTTCATAGTCCTCTTTCCTTTAACCCAGTCACCTGAACTCGTGCCCGCAAAGCAGCCCCAAACCATGAAGGATCCACCACGATATTTCATCGATGACTGTACACACTCACATCCCCAAACCTCCTCTGCACGTACACCCTCTGATGTGTAGCGTGGTTTAACACTAATCAGTCGTTACGCTTTTTACTTATCCTCAGTGACGAATTATATAGACTCTCCCTTGCACTTATGCAAATTAGGTATATTCATTTGCCAGTGTCACTACACACCCTTTTTACTCTCAATCAAATAAAACTTAAAGTCATCAGTCCACAACACTTTTGACCACTGTTCTTGTGTCCAGTTTTTGTTCTCTCTTCCCCATGCTAGTCTCTTCTTATTGACTAGCTGAAGCAAAGGTTTCCTGGCTGTCACTGGTCCAAACAGATCCATCTTTCGAAGCCATCGCTTCATTATATTTACAGAGACTGGATCAACCCTGTCAATATTCACATTTCCTTGTATTTCAGGTGCAGTTTTCCTCGTGTCTCTTACATTCTTCAATACTATTCTGTGGTCCTCTATTACTGATATTTTCCGTTTTCTCTCAGTTTTTTTTTTTTTTTGATTGGCATGGCTTCCAGTTTTGTCTCTCCTATGCAGTGCATACTGAACTGCCTATCTGGACACATTCAGTCTGTTAGCTATCCTCCTTCTTCATTCAAGATTTGAATTTGAGCTCTTATTTGTACAGATAACTCTTGAGAAATGGATAAATGGAAATACAAAAAAGAAACAAAAAAAAACGAATACTACAGTGTGGAATCACCTGCAAGAGCACCTCCTAGTCTGACGGCATAAAGAAGAATGAAGAAAGTTTAGGGTGATTCGAACGAGTTCATCTTTGCTTTCTGCCATGTAAAATTTTGCAAAGTAATAATAACAAAATAACCATTCTACTTTCATTTAGAATTATCCACTTGGCAATAAATACTAAAGGTAGCATGAAATACATGTCTTTTTAAAAAATACTGGGTTAGTTTTATAATTATGGTTAGTAGTAGTAGTAGTAGTAGTAGTGTATATACATACATACATATATATATATATATATATATATATGTATATATATATATATATATATATATATATATATATATATATATATATCCGAGTGAATACAGAACGAAGAAAAAATTTTTTTACAATGTCCAAGATATTAATTTAAAACGTAAATTTATGTCAATCCTGGTCAACACGTGTGGCTGTCAGTAATCAATCAACACGTCAGCTAAACAAATCCTCCATGATTAAGAAATGTTTCTACTAAGTTTCATAATATTAGCAAGTAATACGTGTTTCAAATCAGGCTTATTTAAATTTAAATTCACTCAACTTTCTTAAATAAAATTTGACAGATTGCAAGATTTTTAAAACTAAGAATTAACTTTTCTTTACAAATGAGTTAATATGTCAAAAATGGCCGATTTTGATGATTAAACTGAAAACGATCAAAATGTAAATCGATTCCAATGAATATACTTTCTATGTGTTATACAACTGAATATATTGCTTACTGGAAATAGTAAATTTAAATATTTAGCTTTTAATTAAAGTTAAAATGAAAGTTTTAAGAAAGGGATTTTAAATTAAAATTCATTAAAAAAATTAGTGGCAGTACCTACATATAACATACCTGTAAGTCATTTAATTACCATACGTGATACACACTTGGGAGATCATGTCTCCAAAGAGACATGACTGACTGGGCAGAAGATTTTCTCGCACTAGGTTGTCATCACTTTCTGCGGTAGACTGGTTACACCAAGGCTATAGAGCCAAGTCTCTCCTGCTATTAACCCATAACAGGAGAGAGAAACTGATTTATATATTTCCCAAAGGTATTTCTACACATGTGAATGCAACGAATTCTACTGGAATTCGAACTCGGCTCTCTGATTTCTCGTTTTGAGCCAATATCCACTGCACCAAAACGCCCATCGTATTATAATACCAAACCTTTTAAATAAAATCAGGATTTATCGATTTTCAATGCTGTTAATGATATACCAGAAAAATGTTCTTATTGTTGCATATAGACTTCTTCTTTCATCTACCCTGTTCTTTCAGGACGTAGGCGATCATGGCCTTCCACATCTCCCTATCTCTAGCAACTTTCTCCTGCTACTCCTCCCAAAACCCGCTCAGCAATCCATTTGTTCAAGGCCATGCTACTCGTTGCGTTCTCCTGGCTCCCTTTTTCTCTATCTGACCTGTGAGGATCAGATTCTCTCAGCTGTCCTTCCTCATTACAAATCCCAGGAACTTTTACTGACGTTAAGTATTAGTTTCGTTTGCGTCCTCTTTAAACCTCGTCGTTGCTCACATGTTTCATTCATGGTGTCCTCAGTATGTCATGGTGCTCTATCTATATTGGAATGAACTTGACAGTTCGACAGGACAATTCTATCTATTGACTAATAACGCTCTTTTATATATATATATATATATATATATATATATATATATATATATGGTCTTTTATTCCAATGCACTGATTCAACCTACCTTCTTCTTTTCGTGTCTTTCTTCCTGGCCATCACGGTTGCTTTGAGTTTCTTCTTCATTTTTATAAGATTGTCCAGCATTAAGCATAAACTTTACACGTATTTAATTACAAGTAAAACAAAATTCATCCTTGATAATGGCTAAAAGTGTAGCCAAAAGCGCTCCAAAATACAAGACCTTAGGACAATTCTTATATAGTTTGAGTTCTGAAATAAAAAGAAATCATTAAAAAACATAAAAAAATATATAAAAAAAACTTAATGAAGAAGTAAATTACTAAAAGGTAATTGAAACTCACCTTTAGCGAGCTGAATGTGTAACGCTCCTCATGCCAATAACATTTCTCTACGGCATATGATTTCATTTAATTTTTTGTAAAAATATAAATATATATATATATTTAAAGTATTTTAAAAATTCAGTATATCTATCTATCTATCTATCTATCTATCTATCTATCTATCTATCTATCTATCTGTGTGTGTGTGTGTGTGTGTGTGTGTGTGTGTGTGTGTGTGTGTATTTTTATTGTATTTGTTTCTTAATTAGGTTTTACTGACGTTAGGCTGGTTTAATGCAATTTCATTGAATACCATTCAACTGAATGACATGTAAATGAACTCTTATAATAGAAGCAGCAGACGTTTATTATAATAGTTTTATTCAATCGGATATCAGCAACGAATACAATCAGAAAACAGAATACAAAAATCCATCAATTCCTTAACAACATAACAAAAAATTCTTTATAACAAAGACTATACAAAATAACTAAAATACTAAAAGGTTTAATTTATATTTTGTTATTTACTGAGAACCAGAAGAATGTTTGGAAATATAGCAAAATAAATATAACTCGTAACAAAGAACTTCGGGGTCTTTCATCACATTTGTACCAATGAAAAATTGCACTCAAATACACCTAATTCAAGCTATACAACCAAATAGAAGCAAAAGAAAGCAATACTATAAATTTCTGAAAAGAAAATGCTCATTGAAAGACATATTACAGTCATAAAAGAAATGAAGGCAGTCATGAATTTATGGGACGATGTGGGATGGTGAATTCGACCCCAAACTGCTGCACCTCTATAATATGAAAACATTGGATGACTATATAGATCATATTGCTCAAAGTGTCTTCGGAGCTATTCCGACCCCAATTCGTTTGTCATCTGAAGTAGTAAGCATCATACGTTCTTTGGTTTAATTAAAAAATAAACTTTTCCGTTACACCCAATGGTGTGTAGGGCAGCGTTTTAACTGTTTCCGTAATAAACATTATTTTTTATGAGGCAGGGTTGTTAGCCCTGCGTCTTACCCCCAAACCTGGAAGAAGGTGATTTTCTATGCGTAGTTTAGACGTGACACACGGCCGAAAGTAAGGGATCCCCAGTGAGGATCGAACTTGTAATGATTCAGTCGAGAAAGGCTTATTATCCATTACACCACTGCTAGGTCATATATATATATATATATATATATATATATATATATATATATATACTCAGGGAGGATCTAACTATTACACCCTGCCGAGGTGCCCTTTAATTAGATCCTACTAAATTAGAATACCTGTTTAGCCCATGACGACCATTTCTTTAGGGAATGGGTGGTTAATGAAAATTTAAAATCTGTCAAGCCCCCTGATTACCATTAGCCATCAAGGTTGATTAGGTAAAAGTAAAACTTTAAGAAAGATGTTGTTGTTGTTATCATCATTATCATAACATTTCCTTTGATTTCTGGTATATAATCTTTTCTTTCAGGGTCCCAAACAGAGACCTATGATGAGAAATGGAATCATGATATTTTCCAGTGATAATTCTTTAGAAAAATACTCACCTAAAGAAAAACCTCTAAGATCACACACATTTTACATTTATGAAGTCCTTCGTAAAGTGTGAGCTGTTTCTTTAAGTCTCTCGCCTTCAAAAATCTCTTTAATGATTACTACCAATATAGCGCGGCTTTGGTCGGGTGTAATGAAAGCTTTAAAACTAATCCATGGTCCTGGAGCTCAGATTCTTTGGACGTTGGCACGAAAGACTAAAAAGCAATAGTTGTTTCCAGTTAAAGCGAAACCGGAGACTGAAAGAAAAATGAATGGATGTAAGTCAAATTTTGATTTCCTGGTATCGATATCAAATAAATTTTTTTCGTCGTAAACTGAATTTTGAAGGCTAACTTTGTCTTCTGAGTAAATGGTATCATGGCTGAGACTAAGAACTATCTATTTAGAGCCAAACCCGAAGCAAAAACTAAAATAAAAGGGTTAAAAATAATACAGACATACAGGCAGATAAACAGACACACACACAAACATCTGTCCTTTTATATATATATATATATATATATATATATATATTATAGATTTTCTGCACTATTGTAAGAACTGCAACCTTGAAACTTCTGAATATCGTTTCTTATGTCTTTGTCTATGAGTAAGTGCATCAAATCTGATTAAAATCGGACGACTCCTTCTATAACCAGATTTTTTTGATTATCGATTTTTTATATTTATCGGGGGTACCTCGACACAAAACCTAGCTAAGAACACTTGCAGATGCTTATAGTACAATTGTGTAAATTTTCAAGAAAATCGGTTCAGCTGTTTCGGAGTCTATAGGTAACGGACACACACACACACACGCGCGCGCACGCACACACACACACACACACACACACACACACACACACACATAAACAGAGACAAAGTTCCATTCATAAATAAGTATAGATATCGGAATCTTTTCCAGAAAAATCTGGCGCACTAACTAGAACTCGAATTGTTGATGTCCTCACGTGCCACATATTTAAGATCCCGAATTTGAAGATCTTCAAAGATACATTGCATTCTGCAGGAACTGTCATGTTAATAAGAAAAGACATTCTGGTTGTGTGGTCTCTGGGCGACTAGCTTTGTTTGTTCTGTCTGTGTGTATTGCAAAGTCCCATAAAATTGCTACAGATCCGTCCTATATGTGTAACCGTGTCTAGGTGCTTTTTATACCAATTTATTGCAGTTTTCTTTCCGTAAATTTGAAACTATTCCCGATTGCAGATACTGACCCACTCTGTCATACCGGGTTCAGTGGGTGCCAATATCGTACTGCCTGATACAAGACGGTCAATAGTTTCTGGATATAAATCTCAGAATCTGCATTTTGGGTTGACACAATTTCTCAGGATGTGGGCTTAGTAATTTCTAATTAGTAAGGATTGGTCATGTGCATTAAGAAAAAAAATTTGGTTTCAGCTTTGAGCCCTGTACTACGTAGCCACTGAAGGGTAAAGGGGCTTGTCTACATCAGCTTGATTGTTACAGACAGAATATTAACCGTGAAGTGGTTTAATTTGTCATCGTTTCTGTATCTCGATCAATACATTTTCCCTTGTTATTTTCAAAGATTTTTGCAGCTGCATTAGATGTATTACATTTTACTTTCATTTCTTCACCCAATTTGTAAGGACAGCCATGTTGATCAGAAAGTACATTCTGTTTTTGTGGTCTTTGATCAAGATGTCTGGCCGATTAGCCTTAATTTTTTTGTCATTGTCTATCGTAAAGTCCCATAAATTTGTTCCATGTCCTATGTCTGTAACCGGGCCTGGGTGGTGCTAGTACCAGTTTCCTTCAGTTCTCTTTCCCTAAAAGTTACATATTTTCCAGTGCAGATTTTAGCCCATTCTGCCATGCCGAGATTTGCATTCAGTGAGTGCTAATACTGTGCAACCTGATATAAGATAGTCAATTGTTTCTTGATATTTATCACAAAATCTGTATTTTGGGTTAAAACAATTTTTCAGTATGTGTGTTTGGTAATTCATACTTAGCAAGTATTGGTCCCGTGTATTAATAATAAAACGATTGGTTTCGGTTTTTAACCCTGCACTATGTAACTACTGATGGGTACGGAGTTTGTTTACGTCTGCTTGTTTGGTATGAACAGAGTTTTTTTAATAGTTTCATCCCAAGCAATAAGGTACCGTCACTGGTGCGCAGGGGGCTACGTAAGAGAAGAGTGAAAGTTTAAGCAGAAGGAGAGCGAAGAGAAAGATGAACCGGTTACAGGGGGTGTCAGAGAAAGGGCAAGAAAAAGACGGGAATCCCTGTATGAAGACAGTTGTGAGGGCAGAGTGAGAAATGAAAAGAACAAGATACACGGGGTAATGGGGAAAGGACGAGAGAAGGAATGGAGTCAAGTGGATAAGTGATGGGAATTGACATTGCATTTAAATTCTTGAAGATTGTAGCCACCATGGAAGCAAGTAAACGGAAGGGAGTCCCACAAGCCAGAAGTGCGAAAAAAGAAGCTGTGGAGTCAAGTGGATAAGTGATGGGAATTGACATTTATCATAGAATCTGTATTTTGTGTTAACACAATTTTTCAGGATGTGTACTTGGAAATTACTCATTAATAAGCATTGGTCATGTGCATCAAGAAAAAAAAATTCGCTTTCAATTTTTAACCCTGCACTACGTAGCTACTGAAGAGTATTGGGTTTGTCTACATCAGCTCGATTGTTACAGACAGAATATTGACCGTGAAGTGCTTTAACTTGTCATCGTTTCTGTATCTGGCCCAATACATTTTACGTTGTTATTTTGAAAGATTCTTTCTGCATCAGATGTTTTACATTTTACTTACATCTCTACACTCATTTGAAATTGTTATCTTTATGACAGAATAGAGTCTCTTACTTCTTTCACACTTACTAGAATATTCTCTACCTACCCCTTCTACTACCACCCCTTCCACTACTATCCCTTCGTTTCTAAATAACCATGAATTCATTTTATATTTTTTAAATAAATCATTTTCACAATTTATTTCAAACTATAATCTGAAGAAGAACAGTATCGTTCTGAAACATGAAATTTTTGTGTAGTGATAAAATGGTTTTATAAAATATCGTATTAAAAACTATAACTTTGTATATATATATATATATATATATATATATATATATATATATATATTAATACTTAGTTTATGGTCACAATAGGGATAGACCAGTGCACATTTGTATTAAAAAGTGTTTAATATAATTATATTGTAGAACTTTTGAATGTTTTCCATTTGTAAACGAGTTATTACGCGACGACCTAGGTTTCTATCATGAGTGGTGTCTTCAGGCTATTTTTAATAACTGATTTTACCGTTTACCGTTTTTCTTTTTAAGAACGCTCACGTAACGGTGTAATTTTTTTTTTTTTTGAACGCTCATGCGGCAGGGAATTTCTGAACGCGCATTTTTAAGAAATTAAAACTAATTATATATATATATATATATATATATATATATATATATATATGTGTTATTTGCTCTGGAATATATATATATATATATATATATATATATATATATAAACACTGAGAGACAGACTGAGATGAGAACAGAGAGCAGAATAAAAAGTTGAAAAAACTATAAATATCATGATATCCGAAAAATGACAATGTCTCATTTCAAAAATCGTGACCGAAAATAATAAAATTCAACACTGGCAAGTAAGAATATAAAAATGTACCATTCTTCATTGTTTCTCTCTCTCTCTCTCTCTCTCTCTCTCTCTCTCTCTCTCTCTCTGATTATGTTATTTGCTCTGGAATTCCTTTTCATTCCTTGTCTCTCATTTCGTATCCATCTCTGACATTATCTCTGTTTTATGACTTTTACGCGCCCATGATTCCACCTCATCTATTCCTTATTTTCTTTATATCTCATTCCCCACCCCTTTTATTACGCATCCTCTTCTCATTCTCGAATACATTTAGTCTTCTTTCTTTTTTCTCTCTCTTTCTCATTTCTTCTATTTTTATATTTTTCGTTTAATCTCTTGATCACTCGCTCTCTTTCACGCGCGTCGTCCTTGGTGTGACGATAAACTACATCCGGCAGCAAGCACTCTGATCAAGAGATTAGCGGTTTTGAGACGCGTCAAACTATCTTTTCATTTCTGATCTTCTTATGTCTCGTGCGCTACCACACGTTAGTTTCCCAGCTATGGGTAAATAGTTAACCCGTAGACTAGGGGTCAAAACACTATGAAAGTATAAAAAACTTAAATTAAAAATACCAGCAATACATTTTGGTAAAATAAATTCTAATGTTACCAATGGCGTTAAATTTTTTATTTTGACCCATTAATTATTGATATGCCACTAAACAAACAGAACAAAACTATATCTTTTGCTATATTTCATTTCTTTTTCGGTTTTTCTAATTTATTTTCTCTTTCATTTTTTTATTCAAGACTGTCTTTCCTTTTTTTCAGCTCTCATTCAATCTCACTTTTAGCCTTTCTTTCTTTCTTTCTTTCTTTCTTTCTTTCTTTCTCTCTCTCTCTGTCATGTCCTCTATTCTTGTCTCTCGTATTTTCTCTTTTTCCCTCTCTCTCTCTCTCATTGTCTCGCATTCATTCTTTTTTATTGTGTGTGTGTCTTTCTCTCCCTATTACTTCTTTTTGTGTCTCTCGTTTCCCCTCGGTCTATATATTTCAAATTTCATCACTCTCTGTTTATATATATATATATATATATATATCGTATATCCTCTAATTTTCTCTCTTTCTCTTCTTCCTCTTCTTTCTCTTATCGTTACACCTCCTTTCTCTTTCATTCTCTTTTTCTCTATTTTGATATTAAAAAAAAATGACGGCTTCCTCATGTCGTACAAAAGTTGACATTAATTTACTTGTCTAATTTTTTTCCAATTAGACTCAGAAAAGGGAGATAATCTGTTTACATTGGCGTTGGACAAAATACGGTTACATGTATTAATTGGATCTAATAATGTTAATTGAGTGTGAAATCGGGAGAATTTACAGTGAAAATATAATCGATGTCGGAGCTGACGATTCCTGGGTAAAGAAGGCTGAAACCAATGTATACGGAGAATCGACAAGGAAATAAGGTAACCCTCTCAATATCCAGAAAATGATTAGACTAAATGCCAATGGGAGAGATTTGCTGAAAAGAAACTTTGTAAAATAATGTACCGATGGAAGACTTATTTGGGGTGATTGTGTATATATATGTATATATATATATATATATATATATATATATATATATATATATATATATAATAAATGTGTTATAATATCACTACAAAAGTAGCCATTTTGTTTCGACACTATCCCTGTTTTATCGATATTATAAATATTCGACACTATCGCGTTTAGAGATATGGTGGGGATATTGGACACCAACACTGCTAGTAAACGTCCATTTCGTTCTCAGTACGCGTATAAAGAGCAACCCCTCGCTCTGAAAATCTTAGTAAGGTACTGAAGTCGCATTCATCATACAGTTGATTCCGATATTTAGACTATTGTGTCTTTTTGTTTATTTGTTTGTTTGTTTGTTTCTTTTTTCTCTCTGGAAACATACATACATACATACATACATACATATAAATCCAAACAACCCACACTTAATAAAATCACGTTTAAATCTGGTCATAACACATTACATTGCATTTGAATACATGATTCTGTTGTCATTTTGCGATATCACGCGGTGTGACGTCATAGAACGCATTGCAAATTTGCGAACTGCGTTTAGTAGTTTTGTTAACTATTGCCGTTGCCTAGCGGAGTTTTATGCCAGCACAAAATAAAATCATCGCTGATGGTTGGTGTTATTGTGTTACCGTCTTAATAACCTATCTGAAGATGGCTCATGTGAGCCGAAAGCTTAGAATCAACTTAATAAAAAATTAACCAAATGTTGGTGAATTTTGTCTTTATTTTCAACTGAAATTAAAGCCAAAAGACGACGTTTAGAACGGCTCATGATTAAACATAATAGACATTCATTATCGCTTATATTTAACAGTATATGTTTAGAATATATATATATATATATATATATATATATATATATATATATATATATATATATATTTAAACAAGTTGTGTTAAACGATGGAAAAAATCTTTAACAAGCAAGTATTCCATATAATTCACGCATCTACGTGAGTACATATCTTCACGTATGCATGTTGTTTACATTATTATTGCCTTTGAATTTAACATTTTTTTCGTAAAGTTTAAAGTTTATTTATTTTCTTTTAAAATGTTGTAACACTTTTCCTGCTAGAAGGCAATATTTGATTTCTAAACTGTAATAATCTTTGATGATGAACGATGACGTTCGTAAGTACTAGGACAACTTTTGGATAATTTTTATACAAATATAATTCGGAAATAAAAATCTAATTAAAAAAATATGAAAAATTCAAAAGAAAATATATAAGACTATGTTGTCTCTATCGTTTAGCACAACTTGTTTAAAAGAAAAGATGCTGCCAAAATATAAGTACTTTAAATTACAAGTACAAGCCCCATGCAGAATCACCATCAGAATTATTATTATAAGAAGGTTTTCATCAGAAGGTTGTTTGTCGGCAATAGTTTGGAATGATCTAAGAACAAAATATACATTTTGTATGCCAAAACAGCAATTTACCAAAAGAAGGAATAACAAGAATTCGTCGAAATTAATGTTCAATGAGAAAGTTAAGGATATCAAGAGTTCGTACAACATGTTCGTAGTAGTAATTGTTGAAAGAGATAAGGAGAAAGAGAAAGAGATAAGGAGAAAGAGAAAGATGACAATGTCCGAGTCACTTGAAGTTAAAGTTACATTTTAGTCGTTTCGTCTCGCGGCTCCCATCTGGCTCTCTGCCTGACTGACACCGATGAATCCCTTTTATTGTAATCTAGATTTTTCGCACTTATCGCGAAGTTCTTTTTGGTCTTGCAAGTCGCTTCCATTCGTCAAAATCATTTTAACACCTATTTGTGAAATCCGGGTTGACCCTTTTTTTAAGCAGATGGTTAAACTTTTCTCCACCTGGAAAAAAACCAGGATTTCACATGTCACTGTGAAATTTTGTAAAAGTGAAGAAGGTTGATGTTAATTAATTTCTAATCCGCTACAAATCAACCGGCTAACACTAAACAAAATTTATTAAAAAACCCATTATTACTAAGGCCATTTAACATTTCTACCAATTCCCTCGCAGCTTCTTTATAGTGAAATGCTTGTTTGGCAAAACATTCCAGACAAGCTTATTTTATCGCAATTTCAATATTTTGGCATTATAACTTACTCCTGAAGATGTGAAGATGAGCTCCAAAAAGGTTGAAAATACTTGAGTAAAAAAAGAACTTTAGCGCATTCTTTGATGAATTTCATTCTAACATGAAATACTGATTAGACAATGATAAAAATCAGTATAAAAATAAGTACAGACAATAAGAGTATATCATTAAATAAAACATGTTTGAATGAAGATATGCTACTTAAACACACACACACACACACACACACACACACACACACACACACACACATATATATATATATATATATATATATATATATATATATATCATTGTGCATATTAATTGAAACGGCTGCTTTAGTTTGCTTTCTTTCGTTATAAGGTCAGTTTTAGACCAGCACTGGACTGACAGGGTGTTAACGATTTCTACCGTGTTAGGTACATAACACATACCATACTCTACATCATACAATAACATCACATATATTTTGATATACAGAAAATAATATTTATCCTTGAAAATGGATAAAAGTATAGCTGAAAGCGCTCGGATAAGCAAAATCCTTGGATAATTTTTATATAAAGTATATCCTCAAAAGAGAAAGATCATAAGCTCACATGAAATATCACATAAGAACTTAACGGTGACACCTTGTCTGTCATTTTTAACATTTTAATGAAACCTGTATAAAAGAGAGATTACTGCCCAAATATATATATATATATATATATATTGCTCTGGTTAATATGCATTGAGCTCTTCATATAAATCTATCGCTTAATATTTTATAATAAATAGAAATACATATGTTTGGATTATCCTCTCCGTATACAGACTTGGCATCATTATATATATATATATATATATATATATATATATATATATATGTGTGTGTGTGTGTTACATGTAATATATAATATATATAAATGTGTGAATGTGCGTTTAATATGAAGTGAATGTGTGTGAGTATTAGATAAAGAAGGTGAGAGAGAGAGTGGGGGAGAGAGTATGAGTAACAGAGAGAAGTATGTGTAGTTCAAATATAAAACGAGGATTTTCCCTTATAGCAATCATCGTCTTCATTGCTACGTAACAGTTTGTGACTTTAAAGTATTTTTCTGATAAATTACGTACTTCATCAGAATGGTCATTTCCTTTTTTGATCCGAATTTGCATTTTTTTTTCTTTTTTAAAGCCGAACTTTTTAAAACCTTTGATGAGCCACGGTGTATTGCATGGAACAAAACAAAGTCTCGTAAATAATCCGGAACTCCGAATTTTTTGAAGCGTCTTATTTTTAAAATGAAGACAGATGGTATAAAATCTACCTTTTTTGAAGAGCTTGAAAATATTCACCCATTCACAGAAATAAGGGTCTGATTTACATTGAAAATATTCCCTCATTTTTTATCATTCACAGCAATAGAACATAATCAGCCATGGTTTGATTAGACAAAACTTTTATAGACCTAGTTCTGATATCTAGTTACTTAAGCTCGATTGGTAGGTTAAAATCTGTTTTTGACAGTTCTTTTTGCCTTCAATCTGTCCTGTGAGTATCAAATTTTCCAAGTCCTTTTTCCTCATTATGTTCTCTAGAAATATCAATTGTATCTTTCTGAAAATAATTTTAAGTTTTCTTTTTTGTCATTTTCTCTATAATTATGTTGTTGCTTACATCTTCAGCCCATGGTATTTATAGCGCTCTAATAAGGCTGTGAGTGCTGGACAATATCATCGAAGATGAGGAAAAAACTTGAAGCAGCAGAAATGGGGTTCTACAGAAGGATGCTGCGGATATCATTGACCGAGCATGTGAGCAATGATGAGGTGTTGGAAAGAATGTCAACGAAAAGAATATTAATAGTGAGCATCAAGAAGAGACAAATTAAGTTCCTGAGACATGCAATGAGGAAGGAGGGCTTGGAGAACCTGATACTGACAAGGCAGATAGAAGGAAAAAGAGACAAAGGAAGGCAGCGGATAACATATTTAAAGGGCCTGAGCAGGCTGATGACGGAACGGGGGCGGTTGCGTGGTATAACAGAAGAAAACATACTAAGAGCCACCCAGGATAGGGAGATGTGAAAACCCATGATCGCCTACGTTCTGAAAGGACAGGGCACATAGAAGAAGAAGAAGAAGAAGAAAAAGAAGAAGAAGAAGAATGTGGAACCACGCTGCAAATCTCTTCTTCATCTGTGACGAGAGGAATGATATTACGTAACATTTCAGTCATTTTTACTTTGTTTCTAACGAAATATTCCCGATTTTAATACTTTGGTTAACTTTTGGAAGACAGATAGCTTTTGGCATACCCAATTTGTAATTGGCATCTGGATTGTTCCTTTTGCTGACAACCAAGCAACCATGTTTTCTGGCAATTGATATTTAATCTCTTTATTTCGTTACCTTCTGTAGAATTAATTAGTTTCAAGTCTCTTCAATTTTCAGTTTCTTAATACTTTGCCTTGCTTCTGGAGAACCTCATTGGTTATTCAAATGCACTTTCGGATTTCAGCTTCACACTTCCGTCTTTTGTTAAAAAATTTTCTAGATATTTAAATTTTTTTATTTTTTTATTTTGGTATCTGAAATTTGTTATTTGTGTGTTGCTGTGTTCTTTTTGGCTGGTAACTGATGAATTCTATCTTGCAGTTCATGTATAGTCCTTTCTTCTCTCTTTCTTTCACTACCTTCTGTAGGAGTTCTTTGTGTCTGCTATCAACATTGCTATGTCATCTGCATGCGTTATACTATTAAAAATGTGGCCGCTAACAATGAATTCTTGTTAATTACCTTTGTTTCTGTTCAAGTATCCATTCACCCGAAACCGTTACTCATGTTACTCGCTTCACCCGCTTTTAATATATCCTGTAAGTGTTAGATTCTTTTAGCATTTTAGCTCATTATGTGTCCCAGAAGTCTCACCAGTCTGTTTCTGATTATATCAATTTCTTGGTTGTTTCTATTTTCCTTAAATTCTTTTGTGGCTCAACTGTTCTGCCTATATATATATATATATATATATATATATATATATATATATATATATATATATATATATATATATTATATGTTGTGGATTTCGGGTGAAGAACCACACAAAATAATGAACAACAAAACAGATATTTGAGATAGAAAAATAGGTTATATGAAACGTAAAAATACAAATTGGAACGTAGGTTAGTAATCCAAGAATACAATTAGTAAGGAATATATATATATAAGTGAAGTCTTGCTGGAAATAGTATATCCGTGTAATATTATTCTAGCTGAATGGACCTCAGAGCTACTATGAATACTGACGCAGTATTCTGTGTGTAACTTTGGTATCTCTTGGTAACTTACGCAACAGTCACGGTAGTGCTACAATATCTGACGTATCTGACTATGGCAGGAGTATATGTATACTCAAGTCGAGTTCATTATCATAGAAAAAGGGAAAATCCCACAACAATTTATATATATATATATATATATATATATATATATATAATTAAATTTGTTTTTAAATTAGAATTAACATATTTTACATTGCGACACGGAAATTTCCATGTTTCGAGATATTTGTCTCATGATCGTGCAATGCTAGATTATTTTTGTGAAAATTATTTTCATTTAAATATACAAAAGAAGATAAGTATAGAGATTTACTTTAAATTTGAAAAAAAATATTTGGGGGGGGAATATATGATTTCTTTCTTCAGCCTTAACGGCAAAAGTATCAGCCTATTTCAAAAAACCTCTAGACTCAATTTCTGTTGATGTATCCCTTATTGTTACAAAATATTTTCCTTTAGTTTCCTTGTGTATCTCCAGATTTTCTAAAGCAAAACAAAAAAACAAAGAAAGAAAACATTTTATATTTCAGATCTAACGTAAAGGGACCTTTGAGTAAAATTATACTAATTTTATTTCGATTCATAATGCATTTTATTCTAATTTTTCAAACAACATTTTTAATATCCATTTATTTATTAAAGAATTTCTAAAATTCATTTTATTAATTTTATAAGATTTATTATACTATTACCATATTCCAATACAATTCTTAATATCATAATACAATTTTTAAAAAATCTATCTAATTATGAAAATTTAAATATCAATTAAATTATTTTAATATCCATTAAAACTTAATATATACACATTTTTATATATACATTTTTCCAGTTTACTGCTGGAAAAATGTTTCAAAAAGCATTCTTCAATTACGGTAGCTTTATTATCACAGCTGTCAACACCTTATCAGCACCATAGGAGCAGCCGACAATTGATGATTTAGTATCCGGCCAAAGTATGGAAGACGAATTTGGTATAAATCTTATTCATACAAATTGATTTTTAAAATTTTTTAACTATGTTAAAATTAAAAAGTTAACATAGTTTTCAGCAATTATCCAATATTTGATGAAATGTTAGGTAGTTTAGCTTTGTAGGCTTACGTTTGAAGATGTTTTATGAAAAATAAAAATTAAAATAATATAAAACTTTCTTTAAAAAAATTTACAATTTAATAACAGAATGAAAATAACGGCAGAGTTAACTCAATAATTTATAAAATGTTACGGCATTTATTAATTTTTATTTTTAATATCCATTTTTCATATTATTTTTAGGTGTCTCTACAGATTGTGAATTTCACAATTATTTTTTTTAACAAAATTAGAAAATTAGGAATTAAAATGTAAACGTTGCTTTAAATGTTTAAGGAATGACTTGCAAAACAGGCTGTTGAATTTTATAAACGTTTTGATGAGACTTTAATCAGAATCAAAGTGCGGTTTCTGTCGTTTTCCATGTAAGGGGAATAATTCAAAACACTTGTAAACTTCTAAAATAAAAACGCCCCCTATGAAAACTTGTTATGACCCCTATGGAGCACCGTATTTAAATGAAAATATTTATTTACACACACACACACCAAAAAAAAATTAATTATTTTAAAAATATGCGGGGTGAAACATTTTTATTAAATTTTTTATTTTTGATAGGCAATATAATCATCAATTCTTAACTAAAAAAAAATGACAACAGTTATTGAAAAGATTTTTAAAATATTTAAAAAGATTTATGAATTATTATAATAATAATAAAAATGAAAACAATTATTTTAAAGTTTTATTAGTAATAGAAAAAACTTTTTTCTTCAGACAATAATGTCCTTAATTTTTATTATTTATACCAGCAATTAAATATTAATCAAATTAAATTATATCTGAGTTTTATTGCATTTTTTATTTTCCTCTTCGGAGCAGATTTTCGGATAGTGCCGAATAATTTTAAATAAAGAAAATAGATGATTTATATTCCCCAATGAGTTCTGCGTTTAGCTAATAAAAATAATTTACAGAAAATAAAATTTATTAAAATTTCATTAATTTACGTGAAAGGTGGGTAACAGAGTTAAAAAAAACTTTTTTTCATAAATATTTTTAAAAAATAATAATTTAAAAAATAATTGTATTCATTTTTGAATGAGTACTGAAACTTTCATTAAAATCCAACAATTATTTGATTTTGCGAGAATTTCCAAATTAATATGTTTATCACCGAAAAAGTGAGTTACGTAAAAAATTACGTAATCGATTGTAAACAGTCGTAAGATTTTTTGCAACGCTAACTCAAATCAAAACAAAATTTTCTGCCAAAGTTTTGAACATGTTAAAAGGGATTAAAAAGTTTTATAAAATAAATAAAGATTACTTTTATCATTCCTCTTAATAAATTATAAACATTTTGATAGAAAAGGTTCGTTTTATTAAGATCTGAACCTTTTTAATTCATACCATGGTGGAATTTTGTGATTATATATATATATATATATATATATATATATATATATATATATCGATCACTGTTTTAAACTAATGTTTTGGTCGTTGTAAGAATTCTTCTTTCTGTATTCACTCGGATATATATATATATATATATATATATATATATATATATATATATAGGCATATATTTCGTCTTCCCTCCTCTATTTCTATCATTACTATCATCATTACTATAATTACTATGAATACTAAAATATCTTTAATCTTCGCCTTCCCTCTTAATTACTGTCATTATCATTACTATCATTACTGCGATATCCTTAATTTTCTATTTTTCCTCTTTCATTAATATAATTACTACCATCATTAACACTATAATTACTATCATTAATGCAATATCTTTCATCTTCGCCCACCCTCGTCCATCATTATCATTACTATCATAATGATTTTTATAACTACTATAATTGTCGCAATATCTTTAATTTTCGCTTTATTACTATCATCATTATTAATATCATTGCTATCATTTCTGCAATATCTTTCATCTTCGCCTCCCTCTTAATTATTATCATTATCATTACTATCATTACTGAGATATCCTTAATTTTCGCTTACCCTCTTACATTAATATTATTTCTATCATCATTAGTACAATCATTGCGATTATTAATGCAATATCATTCATCTTCACCCTCCATCGTCCAATACTATCATTACTATCATTATCATTACTATCACTACTGAGATATCCTTAATTTTCGCTTACACTCTTACATTAATATTATTTCTATCATCATTATTACTATCATTACTATCATTAATGCAATATCATTCATCTTCACCCTCCATCGTCCAATACTATCATTACTATCATTATCATTACTATCACTACTGAGATATCCTTAATTTTCGCTTACACTCTTACATTAATATTATTTCTATCATCATTATTACTATCATTACTATCATTAATGCAATATCATTCATCTTCACCCTCCATCGTCCAATACTATCATTACTATCATTATCATTACTATCACTATTGAGATATCCTTAATTTTCGCTTACACTCTTACATTAATATTATTTCTATCATCATTATTACTATCATTACTATCATTAATGCAATATCATTCATCTTCACCCTCCATCGTCCAATACTATCATTACTATCATTATCATTACTATCACTATTGAGATATCCTTAATTTTCGCTTACCCTCTTACATTAATATTATTTCTATCATCATTATTACTATCATTACTATCATTAATGCAATATAATTCATCTTCACCCTCCATCGTCCAATACTATCATTACTATCATTATCATTACTATCACTATTGAGATATCCTTAATTTTCGCTTACCCTCTTACATTAATATTATTACTATCATCATTATTACGATCATTACTATCATTACTGCAATAGCTTTCATCTTCGCCTTCCCTCTTTCATGACTATCATTACTATCATTCCCATTACTATAATTACTATCATTACTGCGTTATCCTTAATCTTCGCTTTCCCTTTTTCATTAGCATAATAACTATCAACATTATTACTATCATTACTATCATTAATCCAGTATCATTCATCTTCACCATCCATCGTCCAATACTATCATTACTATTATTATCATTACTATCTCTACTGAGATATCCTTAATTTTCGCTTAACCTCTTGCATTAATATTATTTCTATCATCATTATTACCATCATTACTATCATTTATGCAATATCATTTATTTTCCCCCTCCATTATCCAACGTTATCATTACTATCATTATCATTACTATAATAACTATCATTACTGCGTTATCCTTAATTTTCGCTTTCCCTTTTGCATTAACATAATAACTATCATCCTTATTACTGTCATTACTATCATTAATCCAGTATCATTCATATCGCCCAATACTATCATTACTATCATTATCATTAATATAATTACTATCATTACTGCAATATCTTTAATTTTCGTTTACCCTCTTATATTAATATTATTACTATCATCATTATTACGATCATTACTATCATTACTGCAATATCTTTCATGTTTGCCTTCCCTCTTTCATGACAATCATTACTATCATTAATGCAATATCTTTTATTTACTTTTATTTCACGTAGTGTTTGCTTCTTTTTTATTTGTTTGACGTCTTTGTAATCATTGTTTTCTTTTTTTACACACTGGTCTCTTCTTCTCTAAATTCTTTTATATTTCTCTTTTCTCTCTTCTTCATTTTTTAAAGATTCTTTCTTGTCATTCTTTACTAAGATTTACATGTCACGAAGACCACAAGTTGTGTACTCTCGCTGGATACTATCCCGAAAGTGAAAGGTGAAAGGCCAATCACTACCTCTCCTTTATATCATCATAATTGTCACTTTTCTATATCCTACATTTATGTCTTGCACCTCATTAAATATCCATCTACATTGAATGGCTCTTGTGCCTTGTATTCAGTGATAAGGGAAGTTCAGGGTGTTCAGTCTGTCTTAATTTAAACCACAAGTTACTGACTCACACTTAACACAGTATTCTTTGCACCAAAACAATACATTCTTACTTGTACTAATGCTACCAGAATTTCTCGAAAACTGTAAGAATCATAACTAGTTTTCATATAGAGAGAAAATATCTTCAAAGCCATTGCCATGAAAGTATTCATAGAGAAGCAACATGACAGCAGTGAGTAATTAACTGAATGATGCCAGGTCACGACTAATAACATTGCACATTCTTCTTTGGATTTTATCAAGGATCTCTAAATATATAGCAAGAGAATCAGAGCAGATGAAGCAGGAATATTTATAGGATTGAGGAATGGCAGATTTATAAATATGTAAAATAGATTCTGATGAGAAGAAATGTCTAACACGACCTAGTAAACCTACCTTCGTAACAGCAGGCTTATTATTAAACCTAAGCTTTTCGCTCCGTTTCAGCGAAAAACGTTAGCTTGACAAGGCACAGTGAGCTATTTTCCTGGAGACCAATCCTAATCGTCACGGTTATGGCACATTGTGGCGTACCACTCTCATTCCCTAGAACAAATGGCGAGATGTAAGTTGAACTCAAACAGCTTCTTCCAACGAAATGCTGCTTTGTTGAACCTTCTCCCAAGAGGATACTTCCCAATCACTATAATCTTAACCTGTTCAAGTCTAGGTTTAACACTTATATTCCTCACATCTAAATTTATTTATAAATGGAACTTTGTCTGTGTGTGTGTCTGTGTGTGTGTGTGTCCGAAACTGCTGAACCAATTTTCTTGAAAATTTACACAGTTATACTATAAGCGTCTGCGAGTGTTCTTAGCTAGGTTTTGTGTCGAGGTATCCCCGATAAATATTGAAAATCGATTATCGAAAAAATTGGGTTATAGAAGGAGTGGTCCGATTTTAATCAAATTTGATACACACATAGACAAATACATAAGAAACGATATTCATAAGTTTCAAGGTTGCAGTTCTTACAATAGTGCAGAAAATCGATAATATATATATATATATATATATATATATATATATATATATATATAAAAGGAAAGATGTTTGTGTGTGTGTTTGTTTATCTGTCTGTATGTCCTTTATACAAATCCACAATTTTTAGCCGATTCTCATCAAACTTCGCACAAATATTCTTTAGGCTGAGTCTGAGCTCCAGTACAATTGATTAGTTTTCAAGCTATCATTACAGTCGAGCAAACAACATAAACTACACCTCATAAACAACACCTCTTACCATGTACTCTGCAATCCTTTACTTACAGTGGCTATCGGGCCTTGTACAATCATTTTCGACGTAGTGGATACCACTTCCGAAGGAGAAATCGGAGAGCTGAGTTCGAATACCAGTTGAATTCATTGCATTCACTTACACACAAATATCCTTAGTAAAAGTTATTAATCCGTCTATTCCTTCCAGCTGTAGGTTAAATAACAGAACAGAATGAGTTCTATTCCCTTTGTTGGCAAATAGTTACCGCAGAAAGTAATGGCAACTTACTGCGAGAAAATCTATTGACCAGTCAATCATTTCTCCTTCGAGACATGATCGCCTAAGAGTGTATTACTTATAGCATTTAACTGACTGAGAATCTTATCATTATTGCAAAATTGTAGCTGTTTCAAACATGAGGTTGTCATGCTTTGGGGTTTAGCTTTTAATTCAACTATCAAGCACAAAAACTTTTCTCTGCTTTACAATCACTGATAAAGCAGTCTTTAATTTAGTCAGTCAGTTAAATGCCATGCGCAATACACGCTTGGGCGATCATGTCTCGAACGAGACATGACTGACTGGGCAGAAGATTATCCCGCAGTAGGTTGCCATTGCTTTCTGCGGTAGACTGGTTGCCGACCAAGGCTATAGAACCCAATCTGTCCTATTATTTAACCCATAACTGGAGGGAAGAGACGGATTAATAACTTTCCCAAGGGTATTTGCGCGTAGGTGAATGCAAGGAATTCAACTGGAATTCGAAATCGGTTCCCCGATTTCTCGTTCCGAGCCGATATCCACTGCTAATTTTTAGTCTTTAATTCCACCACTAATATTTAGTCTTTAATTGCTGATGCCGATTCTAGTAAATTGGACTCCCGCGCGTATGCTTCCATGAACACTACAATTTCAAGCTCTTCAAGGCAAAGGTCAATTGTTATCAATCCCCCATATCCTCATACGCTTCACTTCCAACCACCTCCATATCTCACACATTTAATAACCCTCTATATCGAGCCTAGTATTGGCTGATATTTGGAGCATAAAAAATAAATAAAACGGCGAGAGAATAATCGATTTTGTTGTCTTTGAGCCACGTCTGTACCCTGCTCGTATATTTATTTATTTTGCTTATATCTTGTGATGCCGGCATGCATGGAATGTTATCGTCGTTGATGTGAGTATCCATATCAGAAGTTGTTTTATTTCTTCAAGCGTTGGGAACTACGATTATTTGAGGTGTCAAAGCTTTTGTATATTCTGTTTGACAAGTCGGGTTCCGTGTGAGTTATGGACATATTTTCTTTGGGTGTGGGAAAGAGCCTGTTTGTCAGTTATGCAAAACTGCAAGTGGGTTGCAGATTATGGACTTTCAGTGAAATAACTACATTATAATGATTTTTATGCACGTGCGTATTTTTATACAGACACGCTCATACATTATCTATTTCTCCCTGCCCCTCTGTCTCACTCTATATATATATATATATATATATATATATATATTGGGATTTCTTACCAAATCTTTTCCTCGGATTTATTACCGCCATATATATATATATATATATATATATATATATATATATATTGGGATTTCTTACCAAATCTTTTCCTCGGATTTATTACCGCCATATATATATATATATATATATATATATATATATTGGGATTTCTTACCAAATCTTTTCCTCGGATTTATTACCGCCATATATATATATATATATATATATATGTGTGTGTGTGTGTGTGTGTGTGTGTGTGTGTGGTGAAATGATTCATTGATGCTCTGAAAAATTTGGCCGGGTCTGAGTCGGTTGAAAGCACGTCAGCTCTAACGACGGTTAGTCATGCTAGGAGGACGCAGGCTCAAATCCTGCTGGAAGTTGCATCTTTTCTTTATTAGGATTTCTCGAATATTCAGAGAGCAGATGATACCAAATAAACATAGTATTTAACAAATAAACGGAGCATCCACTGAAATATGTGTATCCAATAAAAATAACGTTTAGAATGTTAAACTATTTCGGATTATTGAATTAAGAATTTCAATACTTCGGAAATATATATAACACATCATTCAATAAGTCCCGGGTCTGATATATAGATGGCGCCACTAATAAAAGATCCACATGATTTTAATGAAGTAATAACCGTAAAATGGCACGTGACAAAATCTGGGCCCAATTAGAATATTAGTTTATAAATTGCAGTTATTTAAGTAAAGCTACTGCTGCAAATTTTCAAAACAATGGAAAAATCTGAATTTCGTATGTTCACAAAAGCATTGCTTTCTGATGGGAAAATACTGTTCAAGTAAAGCAATGGGTTGATAAGTAATATTCGAACTCTTCTCTGACGGAAACAACGGGTAAGAGGTGGTATGCTGACTTTAAACGCGGTCGTACAGACACAAATGATGCTGAACACTCAGATCACAAACATCGGCAGTTGTCCCGGATAACACCAAAGAAATCCACAAACTCTTTTTAACTGATCGTAAATTGAAGCTGCGTGAGATAGCAAAGAAGTTGAACATATCGAAAAGCAGTGTATTCACCATTTTGCAAGATCATTTGTCAATGAGAAAGCTGTGTTCAAAGTGGGTGCCGCGTTTGCTCACACTCGATCAAAAAGAACAATGCGTAGACGATTCAGTTCGTTGTTTGCAACTGTTTCATCCCAATAAGAAGATGTTTTTAAGTAAATATGTGACAATGGATCCACCACTTCACTCTGCAGTCAAATCAGCAGTCAGCTGAGTGGACAGCAGCGGGTGAAAGCAGTCCAAAGCAACCACAGACATCAGCAGGCAAAGTTTTAGGTTCCATATTTTGGGATGCGCAAGTTTCATCAATTACCTTGAGAAAAAAAAGAACCATCAAAAGCGAATATTATATTCTATTATTGGTGTGTTTGAAGGAGAAAATCGCCAAAAATCTGCCTCACCAGTGATCGTTAGTGCTCTCTTCCTACATTGTGATAGTCGGCTCTAATCTCAGACATGCGCCGTTCTAAAGTAAAGCAAGGGTCAAAGAACAATTAAAAATGGTATCTCACATTGGGAACTTTGCACGTGTTTGTCAGTTATTTAGATTTTCAACTGCACTTGCCGGTAGACGCCAGCTACATTATTCAGACAATGAAGATGTTTACTCAAACACATTTATTTATTATATTTTTGAATTTGTATATATTTACATTGATGGCTTTTTCGTATACGGCGCCATAAGATTTGAGCAGTAAATAAGGACCAGTCGACTGGAAAGTGTTCTAACAGAGGACGGAATGTGTGGCACTGAGATCCAAAGGTGAATTCGTATGGCCAAGGATGCATTCCAAAAGCTGAGTAGAGTCTTGAAAGACAAGAAAATTTCGCTGGAAACAAAAAAGAATAAAAAAAAGAATACAGAACTGCTAGGTGATACCCGTCCTCCTATATAGAAGCGAGTGCTGGACAGTGTCCTTAAAAATGAAGGATAGACTCAAAGCAACAGAAATACCGAGGATACTATAGACCGAACATATTAGCAACGATGAGATTTGGGACAGGATGGAAACGAAAAAGAAGCCTATACTTAATATCAGGAGGAGAGAGCTGAAGTAGTTCGGGGCGCGTAATGAGGAAGGGTGGCGTGGAGAATCTGATACTCACAGGGCCGAAATGGGGAGTGTGTGTGTGTGTGTGTGTGTGTGTGTGTGTGTGAGAGAGAGAGAGAGAGAGAGGTAAACATCACTAGACATAATTGATGGGCTTAAACAAATGTATGATAGAGCAAGGGTTGGGAGAAATAACACGACAACATTTGTTAAGAGCAACAAGAGACAGGAAGAGGTGGAGTGATGATCACCTACGTTCTGAAAGGATAGGCACATAAAAAAAGAATGAAACTATTGGTTACCTGAATTAGTGTATACATATATATATATATATATATATATATATATATATATATATATATATAATTCTTTTAGACATGCCAGATTAAATAAATCGCAAACATTGTGTCTGCTTATTTTTAATAAAATCTCTTCATAGTCACAGATAACCTTTCGCGTATTATAATTGAAAGATGTCAGAAATGAGCTGTAACGTTGACAGATGTTATCATTAATTTCTCAATGTATCCAAGTACTTTTAATCTCCTTCCGAGATAATCTTCAGGGATGTGAGTTATGATAACAAACCTAAAACGCAAAACTGTGTTGCTAAATTTACTGTACATTTTCTCTGATTCAAATATGACGATTGACAAATTGCTTACTATTTATTAGAACGTGAAAATTATAGACAATGGTATTTTTTCTATATATTTTAATCTCATTGTCATGTACGTGTTAAAGCATGAAAAAAAACTGTTTTTTTACAAACATTTTAGAACATTACTACAGTATGTATAGCTGATTCTCTTAATTGACGGCTTAGTCATTTTAATGAATTTTGCCACAAGAATCTGTAGTTTACTTTTGTTATTTGCTTGGTGTTGGATAGTTGTGTTATCGATCATTTCTGACATCTTTCAAGTATAATACGCGAAAGATTATTCGTGAGTATGAACGGATTTTATTAAAAATAAGCAAATACAATGTTGCAATTTATTTAATCTGAAATGCCTAAAAGAAAATATTTTTCCTATATATATAGATATATAGGGAGGAAGATATATATATATATATAGAGAGAGAGAGAGACGGAGAAAGAGAGAGAGAAGAGAATATAATTTTTGAATGTAAATATGTGTTTTTCTGAGTATTTATATAAATAGTCATATATATACATCACGTTACATATATATATATATTGCTAAAAAATATGCAGGAGTAAAAAAAAAAAAGAAAAAGACATTCAATTTCAATTTTAACGCCAGGAGTTATTCCTCTTCAATCAAAGAATTAATTAAGTTTTAAAAAGATATGGTTTCCATATTAGACCAAATAAAATATAAAAACATCAAAAACAACTTCCAAAAATTATTAAACACTGAAGTAAAAAAAAAAACATAAAATATCCCTATTAAAGAAGACAAATTCAACAGCATTTATTAAATAAACCCCAAGGAAAAATACGAAAAAAGATTAATTAAGAAATCACAACGTCTTATAAAAATGTCCCGGATTCCTATATTGAAAATATTAACAAGGAAGCTAAAAGTATTACAGATAAATTAAAATTAAGCCACGAAATTGAGATTTTTAACGGGCAGACAAGCTTTCTTAATAATCAAAGTCCAAAACCCCTCATATAAATCCAACAAAACAGAAGTGGGCAAAATAAACCATCAAATATTAAAACATATTTGTGACTTATTAAGAACAGCCACTCAAGCTAACCAGTGGAAGAACACAAGTGATTGTATTTCCTGGTTCCAATATATCCGATGCAATAAAAAAATATACGTTCATCAAATATGACGTGAAAAACTTTTACCCATCAATTTCTGAAAAAGGTTTAATGAAAGCATTTAATTTCACTAAAAAATACATAAAAATACCATCTGAACAACATTGATATAATCCTACATTGCTGCAAATCAATACTTTTCCACAATGATAAAGCATGAATTAAAAAAATTAAACAACGGCACATTTGATGTACCACAAGGATCGTCTGACGGAGCCGAAATTTTAGAATTGATGGTTATATACATTTTAAATAAAATCAACAAAATAATCCATACAGACAACCAAGGATTATACAGAAGATGGATTAATGATAGCACCAAGAGAAAATGATAAATTAGGAAACAATCTTTCAAATTATTCAAACGACTAGATTAGTAGAAACAAATACAATAGTAATTCAATATTTAGAAGTGGAATTAAATTTACAAACTACCAATGTCTTTCCATACATGAAAACAAGCACAAATCTAAAGTACATAAACACAAGATCTAACCATTCCAAAAGCATAATCAAGCACATTCACAAAGGAATAAAACACAGACTATTAAAACAATCGTCAAACAAAACAATATTTGATGAAAAGATAAGAAACTATGAAGATGTGCTAAGAAAATCTGGCCTTAAGAACATTTTAGAATACATTCCACAACCAAACAGACAAATAAAAACAATGATAGAAAACGAAATATTATCTAGTTCAACCCAACATTGAACTTAAGTAAAAACCAAAATAGTACAAATATTTTTTAATCTAATCAATAAACACTATCCCAAAAGCTCAGAACTAAACATAATTTTCAATAGAAATACAATCAAACTTAGTTATAACTGTAATAGCAATTTAGAAAATTTCATAAAGAAACAAAATGCCAGAAATTTAAATAGCATTGTACAAAAAAAATAATTAATAAAGAATATAACAGCAGGGACAAAAATAAATGCCACTTCAGGGACTTTGTAATAGAAAAGAAGTCATTTACAAAACAAAAGTACATGATTTATATGGTCAAAACAAAACATAGTTGGGATCAACCAAAGACACTTTTAAGACCAGATGGTTCAATCACAAGTCTACATTCAAAATAGAAAACTTAAAAAATTGCACAAAGTTGGCTAGCTACGTGTGGAAATTGAAATTAAAATATAGAAAAGACCCAGACATAACGTGGACCAAGCCTTACAATGATGAAAAAATATGTAGACTGCGCAAGAAAAAAAGTTAGCTATAATGTTATTTCCAAAAAAAAAAAAAAAAAAATTACTGAATGAAAGAACAAAAATTATGACTAAGTGTAATCATACCATAAAATAAAATTAGGCTCATACAACCATGGATGGAAACGTTATAATTTCTTCTATTTTTAAAAATTGCGAGTTCAAAGAAAATCCCCGTTACGTGAGCTTTTAGAAGAAACCGTTAAAATCAGTCATTTTAAATCGCCTGAAGACGACAAATGGTAGAAACCTAGGTCGCGTAATAACTCGTTTACAAATGAAGAATAGATATATATGTGTGTATGTGTGTGTGTATGTGTGTGTATGCGCATTAACACATGTCCGTGTATACATCTATATATGTTTACCTGTCTCTTACTTGTTGGTCGCTTGAATGTATATATCTCAGGCCATTTTGAAAAACTATCTACCATAATGAAATAGTATTCTCCTTTTATCGGTCCTGCGTAGTCTGCATGAATTTGTGACCACGGCACATCAGTTTTAGGCCATGGCTGTGTTCTTACGGAGCGGTGATTTAGCTGCTAGCTGACATCCTTTACATTGTTTCACTAATTATTCGATATCTTTGTCCATTCCAGGCCAGTACACGTAACTCTTCATCAGAGCCTTCATTCGTGAAATGCCTGGATGACCCACATGAAATTCTTTTAAAATTCTTTTTTCTCAACACCCTTGGTATTACCACTCTCTGAGCATACATCAATGTTTCGTTGCAAATGGAAAACGGTGGAATTTCTTCTCCTTTATTTGACTTGCCTAATCATTTTAGAAATATATTCATCAGTTTTCACCATTTTTTCCATTTCTTCCGGCGTTACCGGTAATACGCTAACGGCGTTTACTAGTACATCTTTTGGTTCCTTTTCTTCTTTCAGCGCCGCTATCACCGTTTCTTCTAGCAACTCAGGCTTTTTTTGGAATGTCTTGATAGACAATCCGCATGCGCTATTTCTTTAGATGGGATAAATTTCATTTTGAAATTGTAATTCAATAAAATTACAGACCATCTTTGAAGCCTGTTCGCTGAATGGATCGGAACACCTTTTTGGACCCAAATATTGATGTTTATGGTCGATTTGCAGCACAAACTCTCTTCCATAAATAAATCTGTGGAACTTTTTACCGCATAAATTATGGCCAGTGCTTCCTTTTCTACTTGGCTATACTTTTTTTCTGTTGGAAGCAACGCTCTCGAAGCATGAGCGATAGGTTTCGTTGCGCCATCTTCGAGTTTGTGTTATAATACAGCTCCAATGCCGTTTTCACTTGCATCCGTTGCTATGATTAACTCTTTCTTTGGGTCGAAATGCACCAACGCCAAATGACAAATGACAAATGCCAAATGACAGCAATCAATTTTTTATTTTTTCAAAAGCTTCGTCGCATTCCTTCGTCCAACACCACTTTTTATTCTTTTCCAGTAATTTATTTAAGGGTGCTCTACGGTCGTACATCTTAGGAATGTAGATGTTATAGTAGTTTGGAAACCCCAAAATGACTGAAGCTTAGTTACATTATCTAGAATTGGCATATTCTTAATTGCTTCGGTTCTATTTGGATTTGGTTTTCTACCTTTGCGATCGATAATTTGAATAAATACTCGATCCTGTCCAAGCAAAACTCTCATTTTTCAGGTCCTACTTTGAACCCATAGTTCCTAATTCGCTTAAAAACTTTGCAAACATCCGACTTATGCTCTTCTATACTTTCGCTTTTGATTAAGATGTCATCTAGGTACGCCATTGTATAGTCAATATCTGATAACATAGTGTCCATTATTTGTTGGAATGCACTAGTTGCTATTTTTAAGCCAAACGGTAGACGTTTCAGTCTGTATAATACTTTATGTGTGTTTAATGTCAAATACTTTGAACATTTTTCGTCGATTTTTATCTGTAAATATGCTTCTGATAGATCTATCTTAGAAAAGATCTTTCCTCCATTTAATTTTGAAAAAATCTCCTCTGGTGTGGGGAGTGGATATTTATGATCTTTCAAGCATTCATTTACTCCAGTTGAAAAATCTGCACACACCCTTATCTCGTTATTTTTCTTCTTTACATAGACGGTAGGCGATGCCCAATCTGAATAATCCACTTTTTCAATAACTCCATTATTCTCTAATCTTTGCAATTCTTTTTATATGGCTTCCAATGATGCGAATGGAACTTTCCTTTTCGGTTTGAACACTGGTTTAATGTTGTCCTTCATTTCAAACTTGACTTCCGTTTGAGTACAGCAACCCAGTTCCTTCGCAAATACTTCCGTGAACTCGTTTTTAAGTCTTTTACGAATTTTTCAGCCTGCTTCGACTTTCTTTCATTTGACGCATTAATCTTTGTGCAAAACATATTCATGGGATTTTCCCAGAAATTAAATAGCACCATTGAATCTATACCAAATAGATTTGTATTCTTTCCTAAAATCACGTAAATTTTAGACTTATGTACTTCTCCGTCAAATGTTTCTTTCGCTACAAATTCACCTTTGAATTTTAATTTATTTCCTGGAATGCCTCTTGCAATTTTTTTAGTTATCTGTAACTCTGGTCGACCAATTTTTTCCCAGGTATATTCATCTACTGTAGAGATATCACTTCCGGTATCCAATAAACAATTTACAGTTCTTCCATTTATTTTTATGTCCACGTATTTGCTAGTACCGCAGTCGTTTGTGACTTTCTTCATTACCAAAGTATTTATACCTTTAGACTTTCGGTCCCTTTTTTCCCTACACATCACTGATCTATGTCCCTTCTTCGAACATTCAAAACATATTTTGTCTCTAAAGTAACATTTCCTTGTGACGTGGTTATTTTTGCCACATGCTTCGCAGTACGCAGTTTTCTCTTTTCGTCGGCCTTTCACTTTATGAATTCCAGCAACGCTTTTTTCTTCGATACAAACATTATCTTTCTTAATGTCTAACCATTTCTGGCATTCTTCTGACACTTTCTGTTGCGTTATTTCTGCATCCTGATCCAACATTGAAAGAATGTTAGACCGTACTTCTTTGACTTTCGGTGCCGTTAATCCTTGTACGAACATTAAACATTTGAACATGTCATCTTTGATGTCTTTGATTTTAAATCGTTCGCATTGTGAGTGACCTTTTCCGGCGTACGTAACAAAATCTTCATGTTCTTCTTTTACGATATTTAAGCTCTTATATCGTGTGTAGAACAAACTTTTCCTTTCTCCAAACATTTTCGGCAAAATCTCGACCGTTTCGTCGAATTAAATGCCCTCACGTTTTTTAGGTAAAATAAAATTTGTGTCTTTCATAGTTCTTATCTTTTGTAATAGGAGCATTATTTTTTCCTCATCGGACCATGCCTTGCACCGTCTCGAAAAAGTCGTTTCGTATCTTTTATAATACGAATGAAAAGTAATACCTTCCTCAGGATTATATACAAATTCTGTAAAAGAGTTTGAAATTCCCTCTGCAGAGAATGCCCTAGAGCCTTCCTTCGGTTCGCCCTGCTTTAATACCAATTCTTTCAAAACCTCTTGTTGTTGGAGATCCCTTTGAATTTTTTGTTGGCTTTCCAGTTGTTTTTGTTGGCTTTCCTGTTGTTTTAATAGTTGTTGTTGGAACTCCGTTTGTATTTTTTGTTTGGCTTTCTTGTTGTTTTAATTATTTGTTGTTGAAGCTCCATTTGTACATTTTGTTGGCTTTCCTGTTGTTGCATTAACAGTTGGACTGCTCCTCCCAGCGTATTTCTGAATTCGGCTTATTGTTCCATATTTTTTATATGTATAGCTGATGAATAAGTTATAGTCTCCGGCAAGAACAATAAACGTATTTTTTTTTATGAGGGGGTAAAAAAACTACCTCGCACCTTAACTTATTTTTCTTTTCGCGTCAACCTTTCAAATCTTGTTCACCAAACTAATATTTGGCGAGCTTCACGTTAATGCCAAATCTTCGTTGTCAATCTGATTTATTGTCAGACCCTACGTAAGTGCAAAATCTTCTTCGCCAGTCTGATATATTGGCGGGTCCCACGTAGGTGCCAAATCTTTGTCACCAATCTGATATATCCCGAGAGGGGATAATCAGGGTAACGAATAGTGCAAGAATAATACTTAACACTGAAGGTAGATTATCAGAGATATATTATACTCCAGTACAATAAACCAATAGACATACAAGAACATCAACGAATAGTAACAGGTATAACAATCAAGTAGAAATGTCTCTGCTTAGGACGTATGCGTCCGTCTAGTGAAGAATGCTTCAGTCTAGTGACGTATGCTTCCGTCTAGTGACGTATGCGGTATTTAACAACCTTCCCACATAAGGTTATATGCGACACAAGGTCTTTTTATTGTGGATGTTCCCGGCCATATAGCCAGGCCAAAAAATGTCTGTCTATTTTTCCCCAGTCGTGATTCTCCCCTTCGACAGAACCACGACTGGGTTTGTGCTCTCTGCTCGGAGGCAGAGAGCTGACAGTGTCATAGATCCGTCTAGTGACGTATGCTATCTAGTTCGCTCTAGTCATAGTCTTTTATAGACCAGATCATATCCATTCCGGGGTAAGATAAGATATTCCTCTACAACAGGTATATATTTTTATATGTCTACAAGTATTTATACCAACATAGCACACACACACACACACACACATATATATATATATATATATATATATCATATTTAATATTTGCATGAGCTTCTCTCATTCTCCATAGATTATCTATATATTTGTTAGATAGTATATTCTAAATAAACATGCTTATATTTTTGATTGAGCAATATTGACACACCTACTAGCATACTGTTTAACTTCCTCTAACTACCACTCCTTAATTTTCTAAATAATCATGGATTCATCTTATATTCTCTAAATAAAGTATTTTCCCCATTTATTTTAAAATATAGCCTGAAGAAGAACAGTATTGATCTGAAACTTGAAAATTTTTGTGTAGTAATATAATATTTTTATAAACCATTTTAATAACAAAATGACAATATATATATATATATATATATATATATATATAGAGAGAGAGAGAGAGAGAGAGAGAGAGAGTGAGAGAGAGACAGAGAGAGAGGAGAATCTAATTATTGTTTGTAAAAAAAAAAGATAGGCTTATATATGCGTTCATTCGTACGAAGGTGTCTATTTTTTTCATTTGGTGAACTGTTCCGGCAAAAAGTTTAGGTACTTTTTATTTGAGAAGTAAGTATATAAGTGTTTAAGTATTAAACTAGATTGTCATTTAGGTCCCACTCTTTTAAGATTAAAATAGTTTAATGTAAACGCCACTTCTTCTGTAAAACTTTATCTTCTCGCATTTACCACTTACAGAAATCTCTTCCATTTAATTGCTTCCCTGAGAACTACAATCCCCAAATATTTAAATGCAACGTCAATTGCCATCTATTTATTTGAATCTAATCCATTTTTATCCTTTCTACGACACTCTCTGTACTCCATCTTTTTTGTCACTTTAAATTTCTGCGCACCAGTGGCGATCTCACTTTGCTTGGGGTGAAATGATTAAAAATAATATTAACCTGTTTTGTTTCCATTTTTTTATTAAATGTTGAATTTGTCGGCCTCGTTACTTTGTGCTTGTTAAAGCAATTTTGGATTTTATAAGCAACGATATGTCTTAACGATGATTCGTTTTTTTTTTCGTTCTAAGTATTAACATTCATTACAACAAGTATTTCTTAGAATGGGAGTGAGATATCCTTGTTTTTAGATAGTATTATTATTAGATTAGTATTATTAGTATTATTAGCGAATTCACTTTTTGGTAGCTAGTAACGTTGCAATTGTAGGCGTCAGTGTGTTGGCCGGTGCGTAACTAAAACATTGTGTTGTATCTTCTTAATGTTGTAATGTCTGCCAAATTATCTAGTAGGATAGCATCACTGGAATTAATGGCTCTGCACTTCCTCTGCTGTGTTGGACAAAGCGAAATATAACGAATAACTATGTTTGCTTTGACAAGTTTTTTTCTTTTTACATAGTTGGATGTATTAGCCCAATTCATGCAAATGTTTTCTCTCAAATTTTCCTTACGAATCTGATTTACTTTGATGAGAAAAAGGATTCATTTCTCCCATAAACAATGTCACACTTATTAGAATGTGTCAAAAGTAGCTTCATTTTTGAAGACATATTTTACTCATTTAAACCCAAGCAAGGAGATAATGCGACTAAGACGGAATGGTTTACTGGAAGTGAATATGAATGAAAAAAACTTTACAAGGAATTTAATCCAAGGTTTATTTTATTTAATGCACACTTTACAGATTATATGAGACTCTACTAGGACGTTCATATTATTTTAGGCGCACACACACCCATACACACACACGCACACCTCCACACCTCCACACGCACACACACACACACACACACCCAAGAGAAGGATGAGAATACTGATGAGAGTGGTGTGGACGGAGAAATGAGGATGAGAGAGTGGATGAAGGTTAGTGAGATAGTAGGTGACTATTGACTTTACATTTAAATTCTTGCAGATTGTAGCTGTCGGGAAAACAAGTAAATGGAACGGAATTCTACAGGCGGGGAATGCGAGAAAAGAAGCTGTTAGAGTAGAATTTGCGTTTTATTGGTTTCACTGTAAAAGGATAGGACCTAGTTGCTAATCTTGTGGCTTAAGTAAATTCTTATATAGAAGGCACCAGTGAAGTTCATCGGAGCAGAAACCGATATAATTTAGTAGAATGTTTAGATCACTTTCTCGAAAGGTGAATTTTCTAATTATGCATAAACCAGATAATATAGCGTAATCGAATGATACTGTTTTTTATGATTCCTTTGACCTTAAGCAAATATGTCGACCTTCCGCGAGCAAAACTTGGTAGTATGAAGAACTCTGAGAAAGCCTGAATGTAACTTTTTTTCAAAATCTTTTTTAAAGAAATGCAGAGTTGCCGCAAACTTTTACCCTACGGTGTATATTATCATTAACTCATGTAATTTATACATTCCCACATGTATATGCATGTGAGTGTGTGTGTGTGTGTGTGTGTGTGTGTGTGCGTGTGAGAGAGAGAGATGACATGCTTATTAGAGTCCATGAGTAAATGCATTGCGAATTCTTTCCTATGAATATGCATTTAAAGTCCAGATAAGGATTATCAGTAGCCAGGCATAAGCGTAACCGCTGCCAGATATTCTAGGGAGATTGAGAATGGCAAAATAGTCGTTTTCATACATTAAATTACAGAGTTACTAACTGAACAGCTAGCGTTGCTGTTGGTTGCCATTTATATAATCTTTTTTTCTCAAAACAGTTTGTCAGGAAATTACAATTCACAAATCCGCCGCCGCTATCATTTTGTTTAATGTGATGTGGAATGTCAGCATCTTGATTATAATATTTTTTTTTCCATTCTAGTAACATGTTTAGATTTTGCTGTTTTTAAATGTCTTCAAGTGATGGGATTCTTCGCCATTCTCTAGCGCAAGTCTATGGGATCAGATTAAGGATAAATTCCTTGATTAATTTCCATTGACATATCTGAGTTACTTGCATTAATATTCATACGCTTTGTGACAGTTATAAAGTAAAACTTGTTTCTTTTTATAGGCTTTAGTGACGGGAAACTGAAAACGCGGATAAATAATCATTAGCTAGGGCTTTATCGTCATTCTTATAACAACTTAAACTACAGAAGACGGACAAGGAATACTGAAAAAATTGATGTTATAATCATATAATAATTCTGCTTGTTTCTTCCTTAGTGAGTTAGTTACTTAGTTACTTAGTTCCTCCGTCCGTTACGCCACTGTAGAATGATATTTATTCTCTACACGAGCTTTTCCTTCTCCTCTATCTTTTTGGGTCGTGGTGCATTGGATATCGGCTCGGAACGAGAAGTCGGGGAGCCGAGTTCGAATTCCAGCCGAATTCATTGCATTCACTTACGTGCAAATACCCTTGGGAAAGGTATTAATCTGTCTATTTCTTCCAGTTATGGGTTAAATAACAGGACAGACTGGGTTCTATAGTCAGCAACCAGTCTACCGCAGAAAGCAATGACAACCTACTGCGGGATAATCTTCTGCCCAGTCAGTTATGTCTCGAAAGAGACATGATCGCCCAAGCGTGTTTCACGTATGGCACTTAACTGACTGACTCTTCTCAGCCTTTCTCTCACCTTTGCCAAACGGAAGAGTAGTAAAGAGTGAGAGAGTAGGAGGAGAGAGCCTATATATCATTATCGTAGCAGTAGCAGCTTAAGTTTGGTGGTTGTGGCAGTAATCGTGTGTGTGTGTATGTGTATGTGTGTGTACTGTACAATATAGTAAAACTAGGTAGGTTTGTTGTCGTATCCCGCGATCTAATAACTAAATTTCTGGCCTCTACACACTTGGTCATTACTCAGTTGATCTTTTCTGATTACAATGGACACAGGAGCCATGATTTTTCAGTAATAAAAAACATTTTCTCTTTCAAAATCTCTCACAAAATAGCGTACAGTATTTTGTGCTATGGTCTGTACATACGTCGCTTAATATAAGATTACAGTAAAGTAGCTTCTATGGACATTACTTTTATAGATATTTTAATAAAATTAGACTTTGTGTTATCGTTATTTTATTATTCAATACTTTTATGTTTGAAGACGTTACTATCATTTGTAGTATAACAAAGTAACATTTTTCCAGGAAATCATAATTATCCTTCCGTGGAAATTCCACGGGTTCCACTAATTATTATAAAAGAAGAATGAGAAGATACAAAAAATGTAAGTCAACGTTCGGCAAGTTGGCTGATGATTCATCTCAACGGATTATTCTTTTCAAGCAAAACACTCGCCATGCCAAAAACACTCGCCATGCCAAAAACACTCGCCATGCCAAAAACACTCGCCATTCCACGCTCATTGTAGCAAACCATCGACATTCCCTTCATACTGAGATGTCACATCTACTCGTGTAGCTTTTCTTTCTAACCGCTACTTCGTGGAACCGACTCCCAAGATAATGCTTCCTCTATCGCTACAATCATGACCATTATTTTCAAGTCTAATGTTAAATGTTATCTTCCCCACATATCCCCCATTAACTTTGCTTCTTATTTTCTAACCCTCTACCTCGATGGGCTCTTAGGCTTTGTACATGGTGAATATAATTATACAAAACGCTTACCCTATGATATTTGCCCAATAAAAGATTCTTAGGCAATTGTCACTGTGATTCTTGCTGAGCTGTTAAGAGAAGCAATTTGAACAATTTTATGAAAACCAAACCTAGAATGGATAAATGTTTATATCATTTGATGCGTCATCAAGACTAACTTATCGGTTCCTCAGGATCACGATGTATGTTTGATTAATGCTTTGTCACTCATGAATTTTGGTAGGCGTCCAACTCCTTTGCTGAGCTTAATGGATATCCATCCATCTTTGATCTTCAGAGTTCATTTATACAAGGACCATAGTTGTAAAACATTGTTTTTCCTATTTTGCTTAAACTCTTTGATGAATTTTAGGCCATCCCACACTTTCAACCCTTCGAAACAGGTCACTGCATATTGATCTTCCTCTGAGGTGAGAGCAACGAGGACATGTTTACTCAATTGCAGCATAAAGCTTACTCCCTGGTTAACGCTGTGCATTTCAACGACAACAGACACACTAAAATCTCTCAAGGACTCAGAATTGATGCGGTTATATATATAATCCGAAAAAGGAAAACTATGTAATTAAAATCGCAAAGACGAGTTCCTAATAATACTAATTTAATAAATATTAAAAATGATCCAGGTGGAGGGTTCGATGTAAACAGAATTATCGATTTACAGAGCCAAATATGTATATTATGTCACATAAATTTTCGAATTCTAAATACGTTCTTCAGCAACGATCAAAATCATAATTTTTTTTCTTTCAAATATCAATTTTTTATATTATATATATATATATATATATATATATATATATATATATATATATATATATATATATCGCTCATTCAGTAAAATGAATTGGATCACTCTAGCTATTGGGCGCGCAATATCATATGCGCTAAAAAAGACTGCCTTCCCGTGGCCCAGGGGTAGAGTCGCCGACTGACGCCAATTCGGTCGGATTTCGAGCCTGGGTTATGTAGCAATCGGAGTCTCACCGTACTGATGAGCTGTGATACAGCGAAACAGATCTGTCTGCGGATGACTATATATATATATATATATATATATATATATATATATATATATATAACTTTAATCTAAAAGGAAAAGCAGGAAGGTAAATCCCGAAGACCCGATGATAATTAATATTAATTACATTATTTTGAAATAAAGAAGTTGCCGATGATGCGTGAAATTTTTCTTAGCGATTTCATGTAGAAATGACCATACAACTCGAAATTTATTTTATTTTATTTATATATATATATATATATATATATATATAATGTGGAGAAACTTGTCACTTTGCTGGGTGGTGTTATTTCAGTCATGTTGTCTTCGAAGTATCGAGATGGCATTATTGTAATATCTTGCACTAATTTGTTTTTTCTCTGCTTGTCTAAATGTCTTTTCAGCAATTTTGGCACTAAAAACCATTACACCTTAACAATATATATATATATATATATATATATATATATATATATATATATTAGAAACACAAATAGGGGTTGTTTCCAATGAGAGAAATTGGTATAGAAGAAAAAGTCGAGAAGCCGTGAAAGTTTTGTTTAAAGTTTAGATTTATTGTTAATATTATTAATAATTATGACTTGCTTTTTGCTAAAATTGACTCTCTTCAAGCGAATAGACTTGTGACTTCACATATCGAAATCCGTTCTCGATATGTGAAGCCACAAGTTTATTCGCCTGAAGAGAATCAACTTTATAAAAAGCAATTAATAATTATCAATACCATTATGGACATTTAATACATCATACAAAAAGCAAGTAATAATTATAATAATAGCAACAATAAATCTACACTTTAAACAAAACATCCACGGCTTCTAGTGCTTTTTCTTATATATATATATACTAACGGCCATAATTATTATTCCATCCCAATGTTTAAAAAAATGATGTATTTCAAACTATTTTTTAGTATTTATTGCCAAGTAAATAATTGTAAATGAAAATATGATGGTCCTTTTGTTAATACTGCACAATAACATGTACATCAAATGAATTTATAAATATTTAATAATTACCTATATTGCAGTTTCAACAATGAAAGAATGAAGAAAATTTAGTGTTCATCTTTGCTTCCTCGCCTTGTAAAATTTTGCAAAGTAATAATAACAAATAACCATTATATTTTCATTTAGAATTATCCACTTGGTAATAAATACTAAAAATAGTATGAAATAGATTGTTTCTTTTAAAAAAACTGGGGTTGCCTAATAATTATGGCCGGTATTCTATATATGAAAAAGTTAAAACAGAGTTTATCTGTAAAAAGACCATATGAATAACGGAAAAGGAAAATTAATTTTAGACGATGCCCTTCTTGATTAAGGCCGTACGCATTTAGCTTAATAAAGTTCTATAGCTGAAGGACCTAATAGAATATGTGAATTGTTTTTTTCTTGTGATGAATGAACTGACCGTACTACTTAAATGTTGCTTTGGAGGTTTTCGGCTGGATATGAATCACTCAAAATTCCCCCCGGTAAAAGACGGACACTTAACATTAATGCTGATGAACTGACAACTCATGATAAACCTTATTTTTTTCAATCAGTTCTTGGTAAGAGCTACAATCCTTGCCAGGATACGTCATTGGCGGCCACAATCTCAACAATATAAGATGCGTAGATGACACCTTGCTGATAGCAGACACGGAAATGAAACCTCAGGACCTCCTACAGAAGGTGGCAAGAGAAAACTAGAAGAAAGGACTGAGTATAAACTTCAAGCAAACTGAACGCATGGTCATAAGTTAAAAGAAAACCCAAAATGCCATATACAAGTCGGGAAAGTAAAATAAAAAAAGTAAATAATTTTAAATACCTGAGACGACGAAAGATGCTACACTGAGATCCGAAGATGCACTGGCATGACCAAGTAATCATTTAAAAAGCTAACCAGTGTACTGAAAAACAGGAAGATCTTATTAGAACTATAGAGAAAGAGTGATAGACTTCTGTGTGATATCTGTCCTGCATGGCAGCGAATGTTGAACGATCTTTTCAAGGATGAAGGAGGCTCGAAGCAATAGAAATGTGAGTCTACAGAAGGATGCTGAGGATACTATGGACCGAGCATGAATAGTTGATATATGTAAGTTTTTTTATCTTCTTATTATTTATGCGCCACGTACCTTCAAGACGTAGGCGATCATGGACCTCCACTTACCCCTGTCCCTTGTTACTCTCAATATTTTCCGTCTTAGTATCTCTCTAAAATCCTGCCTTGCCGTCCATTTGCTAGAGCCCATCAAGTATGTCACGCGTTGCTCTCCTCTGTCTCTATTTTCCTCTATGTGTCCTGTGAGTATCAGATTCTTTAAACCCTCCTTCCTCATTACATGTTCAAGAAATGTCAGCAGTCTCTTACTGATGTTAATTATAAGTTTTCTTTTTGTTTCCATCTTCTCCAAAACCAAACACTCCTCCCATCTGGTCATCCCTCATCCTCGGTATCCTTACCCATCTGTCACCTTCCTTCTGATATTGCCTACACCTAACCACTCCTCCTCTTTACCTTCTCCTATGTAGCCCCATGCGCAATAGTGGTAATGGAATGCCTTGCTTGGGGTGAAATGATTAAAAAAAAACCTTTCTCACACTTTCGATCGCCTCACAAAACTTTATCCTTATCAATTTTTTAAATGAATTCAAAGTTAACAATATCTGGCTTGTTGTCGACAAAATGAGTTCGTTATCATTTCGGCATCCATTGTATTTTGCTAAACATTTTTCCAGATCGTTGTTAAATTATAAGTCGGTCATAGAGACAACATCCAAAATAATTCGTTGCATAAAGTTGGTGAAAGAGTGGCTGTCCGTACCATTGACAGGGAGAGTGATAGCCGCCGTGCATGTGCAAATATTTAGAACAATTGCAGCCGCCTCTGTTGCAATGGGATTAAGTTGTATCGTTAGACTTGCAGACCAGACATGGCGTGCGTCAGGAGCATTTTTGTCATTGCTTGCTATCTTTTCCAGAAGAATTTTATATGAACAGTTTCTCTTTCTCTACAAACCTACTAACACTATATCTCAAGAGACCGGCGCGTTTACTTATTTCCTTCAGTCTGGAAGCAATTACTAACCAAGTTAGGACTAACGCCGTCCTATAACATATGTCTGAATTTCTGTGATGACTTACTGTTTGAACTAATTACATTGTTCAGACTGTTGTTATAATTTCTATTGTCATATTCACGACGTTTCGGCCGTTGTATGATCTGTTCTTCTTCAAGGAATATACGTTGAAATTTATTTATTTATTTAGTCACCTGGTGTGCGATTTTCTCGTTCCATATGCCATGCCTTTTCCGGGTGTCTCAGTTTCAGTTATTTCCATTTAGACTAATATAATAAAAAAAAGGTTCGGTTCGAAATTTTAATGTATATCACCTGAAGAAGTCCAGAGCGTAGGACAAAACTGAAAAGTCGTAAATATGGCAGTAAATATGAGAACAATATAGTGTAAATAAACTCGTCCTATATTTTTTTTTATTTCGATAAATCAAAAAGTATACTAAAATAGCCCTATAAAAGCATTGCATCATAATAAAAGTTTTCTTGTTTTTTTCATTATTCTTCATATTAAACAAAGGGGTTTTGAAAGCTTTACACTTCAACTAAGAAGGAATTTTAAAATATTTTGGAGAGTTCGTTATCATTTCAGCATTCATTCTGGTTATTTACTTAGTTTAGCTTCGACAAAAAAAAAACTACTTCCGCTAGAGGAAGAATGATTTTATTGCGCTAATTCTGTAAGTGAGAAACACGTTCTTCTTTTATCTGCCATTTATCTACAGTGGGCTGTCATGGCTTTTCACAACATAATGTTTTCTTGCTCAGTTTAATGCTTGTCTTCTTACCAGACCTCTTTTTTTCTTGTTCTGGCATCACCTTTCTTAAAATTGTTAGGCAGTTCGCTCATGGTTTTCATTGTTTCACTTACCCTCAATATGTCCGGTGGGTGTTAGATTCTACAAGCTTTTGTTGTAGAGTAGCTAGCACCCCTTCAGCACTCTAAACAATGGATTGGCTCATAGCATGTAAGAGTCTACGAGTATGTATTTAAAGGGTCGTTTTTAATAAATTAGGACAAGACTATTAATATTCTGACTGATATACTTTGTCGGCTATTCACTTGCCCTCAACATGTATGGTGAGTGTTAGATTCTACAAGCTTTTTGTTCTAGAGTAGCTAGCACCTCTTCAGCACTTTAAACAACGAACTGGCTCATAGCATGAAAAATTCTACGAAAATCTATTTAAAGGGTCAGTTGTAACAAATTAGGACAAGCCGATTAATATTCTGATTTTGTCCGCTATTCACTTGCCCTTAATGTGTATGGTGAGTGTTAGATTCTACAAGCTTTTTGTTGTAGAGTAGCTAGCACCCATTCAGCACTCTAACCGATGGACTGGCTCATAGCATGGAAGAGTCTACGAGTATGTATTTAAAGGGGCGTTTTTAATAAATTGGGACAAGCGGATTAATATTCTGATATACTTTGTTGGCAATCCACAATGTAGACCCTCTTCTCTTTTGCTCGTAAGTTTTGTCTTGTTAATCGTTTTTAACTTATTGTTCTGTATTTTTGTAAATATCAGTTAGCATCGTATAGTGTGCTGAATAACTATATTAATCTCTCATTCTTCTCTGTGCATCATTCAGCTCGCCATGCTACACATTTTCCCCTCATATTTGGTTTATACATTTTTTTTCTTAAATTGGAAGCTTCAAGTTTCTTGTAATCTCTATTCTATTTAGCAAGGATTTCATGGAATTCACCGCTTATAAAACATGTATGTCTTTTCGATTTTCTTCTTTTGTGAAGAACTTTTCCAGAATGAACTTATATGTGTGTTGTGTCTCTTTAAAACGTAGACTATCATGGCTCTCCACAATTTCCTATCCTTTGTGTTGCGCATAGCAATGTTTGCCATTTTACTAATTACTCCCAATCAATCACATCTATTTACTCAATCTCGGGTTAGTTTGTTTGCTTACTGCTTTCCTTCTTGCCATTTTAATATGCCCTGTGAGCCTAAAATATTTCATGCCTTCTTTTTTAGGTATTAATTCTATTTTCTTCTTTCTAATAATTTTTTTTTTCATTTTTCATTAAATTTACGTTATTTATTGTATTCTCAGCAGCCTTCTGCAGAACCATATTTTTGCGTCTAGTCTTCTCTTTGTGCATGAATAGATTGCCCAGCATTGTTTATTATATAAGAGAAGTGATACTGTGATGGGTAAGAAATTAAGAATTAAAAGTAACTCTCTTTTTCACTTTTACAAAAATTCACAATGACATGTGAAATCCTGGTTTTGCCGAATAGAAAAAAAATTGACCACGTGCTTAAGGAAAGAGTCAAAACCGGATTTCGCGGGTAGATGTTAAAATGATTTTCTGACCAATGGAAGCGATTTGCAAAACTAAAAAAGACTAAGCGATCCAGCGCAAAAATCTGAATGACTATAAAAGGCTTTGGTCAGTGTCAGCCAGACAATCAGATGGGAGCAGCGAAACGACACACTAAAATGTAACGGACGAAACTTCAAGTCGACCCGGACGTAAGGTCGCGTCGCATATTCGTCCTCTTTCTCCTTCTATCTCGTGTGCTGATTCCTTTTACTTCTTTCTGTCCATTCAAAGATACTTCTACCTAACAAATGCTCATACATACATACGTACGCATAAAATTTTCCAACAAATTGCTACCATGAACAATTCTACAACTCTTGATACCCTTAACTTGCTCATTGAACATTAGTTCCTACAATTCATGTTATCCTTCTATCAATAAATTTCTGTTTTAACATACAAAATGTATATTTTTATTCTTCCACAAATCCACACATTCCAACCTGCTGACAAACTTCTGATGAAAACCTTCATATAATTCTGGAGAAAACTTGTAAGTTGTAGGTAGTTCGATTATGTATGACACAAGGCCGAATTAATAAACATTAACCATTCTCCCTATAGCTTCAATTCTACATAAAAATCCAGCTGTCTTTTCTTTGTTTCTAACGGATTATTTCTGTTTTCATATACCTTGCTTGGCTTTTTGGAAGGCGTCTTCGGAGATTGGTGTCACAGTTTTCGCCGTCTGCTAAGTTACTTTCTACAATTTGCTTAATGAAAAACACCATTTTAAAATCAGATTTTATTTGCTCTTCAACTCTAATCTCTACCACCTCAGTAGCTAACACTTTTCTGTTGCAGCCATAAAGTAGGCAAACTATTTAATGAACTCTGCCTGTTCCAAAGTTAACCAACTTGTGAAAGTCGAACTTCATACACTAGTGGCGTAGTCAAGAAAGTTAACTTGATAACTCTCCCTTTTACAGCAAACCGCCTGATACGCATTTCTTTTTAACCCCAAGACATTTCTAGTTTCTAATAATACATATTTAAATAATTATACTATCGTGAAATTAACGATTTTCCACGGGCTCTGGCAGTGATTATCAAAATGATAAGGCGCACTTGTAGAAAGCATAGCGAAAAAACAAATCCTGCAAAACGTAAAAGAAAAATAAACACAGGAAGACAAAGTTTTCACGCGTTACAACGTTCAACGACGCATGCGCTGTCTGGTTCATGCTGTGCAGATAAACACAAATGCCGTCAGTTCTTCACTCTTCGTTTCTCACGCATGCGTAGATGTACGCACGCAGACACGGCGCCAGAAAGACGACGGCCGTTGCTACGAAAGCTGTTATCTTAAAGATAGTCACCGTCGTTCTTCCATTGAAACAATGACAGATAATGATGGCGACTTTAATGGCGAGACAGCAAAATATTCTCAACGGAATATTGCTGACTTAGGCTGTCGACACTCATTGTTGCTGATAATTTTTTTGCACCCAGAAAAAATCCAATTGGATTAAAGATTTTTTTCTTTGATTTTAAGTCGAAGGCATCCAGATATACTCGAGTATAGTGCAAGTTTCTAAGCATAGTTAAGATGTGGTATAAGGCCTAACATATGGTGCACCATGTGAGGATCGAATTCATTCGTAAGTTTTCTAGCGAGACAAGGTGGCTAAGCCTTACACCACACCCGAATACGCTAGGACATTATTAATAAGTGATTACGCCAAAAATGGTCTGTTGCATTATACAGAATGTCTACGGCTATATCGTGTTGAAGACACCGGTTCCCGTCCGATCAACGAAGTTAACCAACATCGAGCCCGGTCAGTACTTAAATGGGTGACCATTTGGGAATACCAGGTGCTGTAAACGTAAGGACCAAGAATGGTCCAACGGTCCTCCAGGTTTGGGGGTTGGGTGCAGGGCTAACAACCCTGCCCCCGAAAGAGCAGTTTGTTACAGCAACAAAAAGTTGCTGCGCTATGCACCATCTGGGTGTGATGGATGGGTGATGAGGATTATACAGGGGTAATTTCTTTGAAGAGATAAAAATGCTTGCATTATAGGTGACCGTTTGCTTTATATTTTTTTCTGGAGAGGTTAATATTCATGCAAAGAATTCAGAGGTTGCATTGTACAGAAGTCGTTTTTTATACACGAGTATATCAGTTATTCCCTTAGGCACAAATACATTTGGGAAAGGTATTAATCCGTCTTTTCCCTCCAGTTATGGGTTAAATAATAGAACCGATTCAATTTTATAGCCTTAGCTGGCAACCAGTCTATCTCAGAAAGCAATGGCAACGTACTGCGGGATAATCTTCTGCCCAGTGAGTCATGCCTTTTTCGAGACATGATCGCCCAAAGTGTGTATCACGTATGGCACTTTACTGACTGACTGACTGATATCAGTTAAGGGATACACGCTTGGGCGATCATGTCTCGAGACATAACTGACTGGGTAGATTTTCCCACAGTAGGTAGTCATTACTTTCTGCAGTAGACTGGTTGCCAACCAAACCTAGAGAACTCGGTCTGTTCTGGTATTTAACCCACAGCTGTAGAGAGAAGTAACGGATTAATACCTTTCCCATGGGTATTTCCGCGTAAGTGATTGCAACCAATTCAACTGGAATTCGAACTCAGCTCTCTGATTTCTCGTTCTGAGCCGATATCCACTGCACTCAATGCATATGCACACGAGTATATACGGTATTATAAATACGTATGCAACCAATGGCGTTTTCCTGACTGATCTCCGCCTCTAAGTGGTGTCACGTCAGGATATAGTTAATCATCGTTATCCGCAGCTTTCTGCCTTTTCTTGCCAATAGTAATATCTTTTCTTTTCTTTTCTTTTTGTGATTCATATCACAACATCACAAAAATATCTACAACAATATCACAATCAGTGAATGATTATTCATCTTAAGAATACCGAATGTAGAATTAACAATCACTTCAAATACTTCGGTGTATGAATTAGTTATAAGAAATTTCGTATAGGAGATAAGAAAATTTAACATAGAATAAACTCTGAAAGAGTTAGTTCTTCCCAACACCACAAGTTGCTGCTAAACTAAAACATTAACCTTAAAACTTGAGTCACGGTCTGAAATAGCTTTATCTAACGTAAACTTTCACATGTCTGTCGTATATTGCATCCAAAGGAGTTCCGAAATTTCTAAGCTATGAAATATTTCCATCCGTTTTATCAGGTAAATCATTTTAAAACGTCTCTAAGCGAATGAATCTTGTTGATTTTTATTCTTCATCAAATATAATAGATTAGTACCGCAAACTTACAAAGAACTACAGCAAATAACAGAAACTATCAAGCCGGTGCAAAAGTTTTGCCGATTTAAAATTTCGTCTTGAAAATGAAAAATTGTGTGTTTTTGAAAATCTTTATTCATAACAATAACGACCTTTCCTCTTTATAACTTGATTCTGTCAGCGAGCTTATAAATGCCTCGCTTTAAAATTCTTTAGGTTTTGATATGAAATATGAATCTAACTGTTATGGATCACCTCTTTTTACACATAAGATTGGACTAACCTGATATGTACATATAAACCTGCCTATACAGAGAACGGCAGTTGTTGCAAAGTAGTTGTAGAGATTGTAAAGCAGTTGCTTAGTTGGGGCAGAGTTAGTTGGAGTTGGTGGATATAAACTCATTGCCCAGGCATACTGTTTCACTTCAAGATTGTATATAATTATTCCTATTAATAGTATTCCTGAATTGACTAACCCGTGTTTCAGTTTCTATATTTTGTTCAATCTAACTTACATTTTCTATCTCCATATCTGTTTTAGTTATTTATTATTTTGTGTGGTTTCTCACTCGGAATCCACAACACTAACTCAGGTTCAATCTCCTCTCGAAGCCATATATCCGGTCAAGACTGATAACATTGCATAGTTTTCTTCGGAGTTCGCCAAAAATATCTAAATACATCTCCAGACAATGTTGAATATATTGACAAATGGTCGCCTTATAAAGAAACTAAACAGATTTAGGGAATAAAAACTGCGTAACACGAGACAAAGGACCACGTTTATTAGCAGTATACTAAGCAACTGATATGCATTTCTGTACTCGAAGACAGAGTGCGGCTCAGTTGTGGCTCTGTCCGAGGACAGATATGCAACTGAGAAAAATTATACTGTAAGATTCCCGGTCCCGGGGAACACCTCATTGCACCATAGGGATGAACCAGAGGGGTACACCGGGGTCAGCACGACCGGCGGTTGCGGGGACTGGGTAATTTTTGTAGCCTTTTCCGCCCGTATGCGTCCGTGCTCCCCGCATTAAAAACCGACCTTGTGTCACATCTCGCTCCAGTGTTGGGGTAGGGTAAATATATACTAAGAGACTGAAAACATAAAACTTCTTTATATGTTGCATAATATATAAATGGTATTCTTTTTTTCTTTGTGATTAATTTGTCACATCTGACAATGATAATTATTTGAGCATAAGCTGCAGCGTTTATGCATATCTTGTAAGAACGTTAACCGCTTTAATATAAAAATAAAATAAAATTATACTTAAGATTTTGTACCATAAGATAAACAAATATTATTTCTTTCTAATGATTTTCTTGATACGAACTCAAACATGCATGAGTTAGTCGGCAAACATCATGATAATCACCTTCTGCAAGATTGTCATCGCGGTCAATATTTATAATAGGGTATTAATTATAATATAATATAATATTTATAATAGGGTATTAATTATAATATAATATAATATTTATAATAGGGTATTAATTATAATATAATATAATATTTATAAGAGGGTATTAATTATAATATAATATAATATTTATAAGAGGGTATTAATTATAATATAATATAATATTTATAATAGGGTATTAATTATAAAAAGCGCAGAATTATTTATAACAAGGGACTTCAAAATCCTCTCTTAATGCAAATATAAATCCGGTATTAATTATGGAAATGAAAATAGTATTCAGTTTTAATTATAAATATGAAAATGATAAACCGTTATTAATAATGAAAATGAAAATCCGATAAATACTATAAAAGTGAAAATCAAAATTCGGAATTAACTATAAAACTAAAAATAAAAAACCGTGTTAACTGTAAATACGAAAATAAAATTTACGCTTTAATTACAATATGGAAAAGAAAATTTCAGAATTAATTATAGAAACAAAAATTAAATATTCAGTATTAATTGCAAAAAAAAAAAATAATAAAAATCCGCTGTTAATTATAAAAGGGAAAAATATCAATATGAATTGTGAAAAAAAAAATTCGATAAATCCATTATGAAAAATACATTATAAAAAGTCTACTATAAAATTCTGTTATAAAATAATTCATTATAAAAAGTACACTAAAAAAAGTACATTATAAAAGAGTCTATTATAAAAAGAATCCACCATGAAATAATCCATTATAAAAATAACTATTATATAATAGTCCATTATAAAAAAAAGTACATTATAAAAAAGTATATTATAAAAAATCTATCATGAAATAATCCATTATAAAAAAGTCTATTATAAAATAGTCCTTTATAAAAAGTACATTATAAAAAAGCCCATTAAAAAAATCCAATATATATACAAATCTATTATAAAAAAAAGTTCATTATAAAAAATCTAAATAGTATTTTTTGTGGTATATTTCTAAAAGTGGGCGATCATGGCTCTCCACATTTTCTCATCCCTTTCAGGTCCAAACAACATTTAACTCCTTACCGGATCTTTCTGGTACTGTTCTGTTATCTATTTGCATAAACCCGCTATTTTTACTGCTCCTGTTGATTCTAATATATCTTGTTAATATTAAATTTCCCAAGTCCGCCTTCCTCATTATGAACTTTCTGAATATATGTATAATAACTGTTTTGTTTCCTGTTTTCATTAAAACTTCCTCCTTGCTCATATGTTCTCTAAGGATATTAAGTTTTTCCCGTCTGAGTCCATCCTGCACATTTATAAATATACCATCTGCCCGTGTATTGAATGCTGCTGCCACATCTGGTCAGGTGCCCCTGCTATTCTCCTCGGGGTTCTTGACAAAATACAACGGAGAATCTATAATGTGAACGGTACCGACTTGGCAGACCGGCTGCAGACACCCTCTCACTGGCGTGACGTGGCTTCCCTGTGCCTCTACTATAAATACTTTCACGGCTTCTGCTCCGATGAACTTAGATCACTGTTGCCCCCTATTGCATGAATTTGCACGAGATGCTAGATTAGCTATTAGGTCCCACCATTTTACAGTAAAACAGATTAGATGTAACCGCAATTTCTACTTAAATAGCTTCTTTTCACGCACTTCCCGCCTGTGGAATTCCCTTCTATACACTTGCTTCCCCGACAGCTACTTTCTCCAGGAGTTTAAATGTAAGGTCAATAGACACCTCTTAACACACTAACTCGCATCCATTCTCTCAAACACCCTTCCCATCTAGCCAACACCCATCATCGCTATCCTTACCCGTCTATCGCCCTCTTTCTGGCATTTCCTATATCTAACCACTCTTTCCAATCACTTTTCCCTATGTAACCCCCTAACCACTCTTTCTCATCACTTTCCCCTATGTAACCCCCTGCGCAATAGTGGCAGTGGAATGCCTTGCTTGGGGTGAAATGGTTAACAAAAACTTATAGGAGAGTAAAAGTCTGAGACCTGAAGGAGTATTGGGATGGCTAATAAATCATTCCAAAAACTAAGCAGAGTACCGAGAGGCACTACAATTTCATTGGAAACAAAGAAGAGAGTACTGGTCTGTCACGTGATATGTGTTCTCCTATATGGCAGCGAATGCTGGACAATCTTCCCAAAGTTGAAGGCATGACTCGAAGCAACAGAAATGTAGAAATGTGGGCCTACAGAATGATTCTGAGGATACCATGGACCGAAAATGTGAGCAACGACGAGGTTTCGGAGAGGATGAAAACAAAAATGAGACATACTTAATATCAGGAAAAGACAGCTGGGACACTTAAGGAGGAAGGATGGCTTGGAGAATCAGATACTCACACGGCGGATAGTGGGAAAGAAGAGATCGAGGAAAACAGTACGTGACATACGTGATCCCCTGGCAGAACAGGGTTTAGGAGAAATGCAAAGACAAAAAGTATTGACAGCTACAAGAGACAGAAAGATGTGGAGAACCATGATCGCCTATGTCCTGAAAGGACACGGTACATCAGTTAAGTGCCATACGTGAAACACGATTAGGCTATCATGTCTCTTTCGAGACATGACTGACTGGACAGAAGATTATCCCGCAGTAGGTTACCATTGCTTTCTGCGGTAGACTGCTTGCCAGCCAAGGCTATAGAATCCAATCTGTCCTGTTATTTAACCCATAACTGGAAGGAAGAGACGAATTAATACCTTTCCCAAGGGTATTTGCGCGTAAGTGAATGCAATGAATTCAACTGGAATTCGAACTCGGCTCCCCGATTTCTCGTTCCGAGCCGATATCCACTGCACCACAACGGTACATAAAAGGCATAAAAGAAATGTCTGGTATATATTATTGGTTTCTGCCTTCGTAGCATTAATGTATAATGTCCCCCTAAAAATGGATTGGTATTATAAAATTTAATATTACCGGATACTACTCGATTTCCAGAAACAATTATCTGCCAGAGCGGCTAGCCAAACAGATGGATGCTCAGCCCATGCAATCCACCTGAGGCGTATACTTCAACTAAAACGGACATTAGTTATAGTTTCTAGAAAAAAGCGCATAATCTGACATGATCAATTTTTTTCAACAAAGCTCGCACGCTCAACTCAAATCCTCAGTTATGGTACCTGGTAACTTTGTACTATACAATATCAACAGTTGCCGAACGGTCCCATGTAGGCACGAACCTTGGGTCAATTGGTTGTATTTCAGATACTTTTTCAAAGCTGTCCTCGTGCCATAATGGCCTGCCAGAGCAGATAGCATCAAGGCGTCACCAAGAAGATATTAAAGAGTCATGGTTATAAATTTCGTCTAGAGATTATATGCAAAAGAGGTATTGTCAAATATTTTATGTAAAATTCATAGATATGTGTTATCCCATTAAATAATTTGTACTCTTATGTATAGCAAGTGAGCATAAAAGCAATTAAATCTAATTTTTCAATTTCAGATTGATATTTAGTATTTGTTTCAGTAATTATAGCAATTTGCAGTGTCAAGAGATTATTTGCAAAAACTAGAATTTAGTATTATGGCTCGTAAAAAAGAACTAACAATGAATGAAAAGAACTATATAAAAAAAGGAAAGTATTCGCTTCAAATTTCTAAGGATTTAAAAAGGGATCATAGAACAGTCAAGAAACAAAACGAGATCTATCACATATCCGAAGAGATTTAATAAAAAAAAAACATATGCATCCAGTGCGTTCATATTTCAGGCCGCTGGAGCTCTTATGATGTCAAGGGAAACAAGGTGAAACCATTGAGAAAGTTTGCTGATGTAAAAAATCAAATAAAGAAACCCATTTTAACAAAAACATAAGGAAAGAAGATTGCAGTGAAAATTGCAAAAAGTACATGAAAACTGATGTCAGTAAAGTGCTTTTTACTGATGAATCAAGGATCACCCTCGATGGGCCCGATGGATGGGCTCGAGGATGGGTTTGCAAGCAACATGACTCAAGAAAAAATTTTAAACGCCAACAAGGCGGCTGTGGGATCATGATATGGGCTGGGATTATTGGTAATGAGCTCGTGGGTCTATTTAAAGTGAAAGACAGGGTTAAAGTGAATTCCAAAAGTTACTGTGATTTTCTAGAGCAATATTTCTTTGAATGGCTTGATAACCAGTCTTTAGCCAAGTGTAGATCTATGATCTTTATGCAAGACCACGAACCAAGTCATGCATCAGAGTTTACTACATCCTGGTTGAAAGAAAAGGGATTCGTTGAAGAGTCTCTTATTGACTGGCTTTCAAATAGCTGTGACTTGAATCCCATTGAGAACATGTGGAACATCATCAAAAGAGATATTTATTCTAATGGAAGGCAATTCAATAGCAAGTGTAACTTCTGAGAGGCAGTTAAATTTGCTGCAAACAACTTACCAGCCGCTAAAATTGCAAATCTAACATCAGATGTTGACAATAGGCTGCTAAGAGTTATTGAAAAGAATTTTAGAAGGTTTTTATTATTTTTTGTTAATATATTTTTATTTTTAAAATAAAATATTTTTATGTTTTTCCTTTAAGAAATTGACGAATTTGTTCTAAAATCTTTTCATATTATTTTTTTATATTAGTTTTACAAGGTATAATAATGTAAAACTATCAAAATAAATAGTTGCAAATAAACTACTGACAATCAAATTAGTCTGTTTTGTTAACTTAGTAACATTTTTTCAAACAAAAACAATAGTTTTCTTTATCATTTTATATTTTAGTTAATAATATTGAATAGAATCTAAGCAACATCATAATATGATTTTAACATTAAAGACGCAACTCTTTATACTAATTCATAACTTGCATATAATCTCTAGACGCAGTTTAGATTCAAAACTTGTTCATAGTCCGAAAGCCAACATGTTAACCATTGGGATTCGTTTACACATTTATTAACATTGAATTTATTCTTTTCTGGTATTATCTATGGAAGTTTAATCTGCATTCACTGGAGTTCAAAAAGGATATACTTTATACAGGAGAATATCTGACATATAATATGTCTTCTTCATATTTGATCTATAAATTAGTTAAGCTTAGATATTATCCCCGATGTAATATTTTCGTGATATTTCTTAACCCATAGTAATTTTCAGTACATTAAGCGTAAAGATTTATTTGAGAAGAGACATTAAAAGCGTTATTAAAATTATGTTATTAATTACCACACATTTTAATGTGTTAATCGTTTTCCATTAACAGTAGAATATAATAAAGCTGAGGTATATATTAATTAATTAAAATTCACTTTTCTTCCAGTAATTTTATCCTGGTAAACACGGTTAGATAGATAGATAGATAGATAGATAGATAGATAGATAGATAGATAGATAGATAGATATGAACGGACTGAGATAGATAGATAGATAGATAGATAGATAGATAGATAGATAGATAGATAGATAGATACCAGCTATTAGAAAAGTTATATATATATATATATATATATATATCAACAGAGAGAGAGAGAGAGAGCAGAAAGCAAATCGCCCTGAAGAGTGAAGACATCATTATAATGCCTTCACGAAACTTTGAAATCGGCATGACTGAAATAACTCTGCTCAGCTAAGTGACGAGCTTCTCCACGTTTATATATATAAAAATAAATGGATTACTCATAAAAACGAGAAAGCTTACATTTAATAACATCAATTACGAACACGGTAACAATGTGCTTGCTGTGTTCGGAACACAATATACACATGACTACATAAAATTTACACATATTTAGTTACAAGTAAAAACAAAATTCGTTCTTTACAATGGCTTAGGACAATTCTGATGTAATTTGAGTTCCGAAATGGAAAAAATTATACAAAAACATGAAAAAATATATAAAATCTTTAAAACATTTTAATGAAGCACACACACACACACACACACACACATATATATATATATATATATATATCTATATATATATATATATATATATAAAGAGCGAGAGAGAGAGACAGACAGAGTGGGATGGATAAACTCTCGTCTAAATTACGCAAAAATTAAAAAAAACACTAACATCCCATTTTAATAAATATATTTACAAAATTACACAAATATGTCTTGAAAGAATTAAAGAATAAATTTTTTCATAAAAACGCCATTGACTTCAACAGCCTCTAGGCGACTTCGAAATTTCCTGGATCTCTTCCTTGTTTAAATTGGTAAATGCTACCATAATTGTTGCATCCATTTCATATTTGGTGTTACAAGGAATTTCGATGGTCTCTCGTTAAACTACCCCCAGCACATAATAATCAGGGGGTACAGCCTGGGGAGTTAGGTGGCCAGATGTAATGGTTGATGTAATCGCAGAAATTGTTTGACACTCAAGACTGGGTCTTTCTGCTTGTGTGGCATGTTGCTGGGTCTTGTTAGCAGACATAGGGTCTTCCAGCCACCACCATCTTGATTCAGAGTAGCACTACCTGCTCCACTCAATTGATGTAGGCCACCGTGTTAAGTCTGAGGGTCACAAATTAGGGAGATTTTTTCTTATCAGAACAGAGTGAGGTTTCCGAGTTGCCATTCCTTCGAAATCACCATTAGACGCATCCAACGATTTCCAAATCATTTCAAACGCTCACGGATGAACACTCAAAAACTGTGAAATGTACGGACTGTCATCCGGCGCAAATGCCAAGCAGGGTAGCATGCGGTTTCCGAATTCCTGGCGGAGTGAATTGATTCATAGTATTGTTTTTTCTTTCTCACAGACGCTGCCCAACTGAGCCTACTACACTGGGCAGTCTACAAAATCAAAAATAAACAAAACAAATTTACACGACACCACTTATAAATATATGTAGGGAACGACGGGTAAGTATATATATATATATATATAGAGAGAGAGAGAGAGAGAAAGCGACGTGTTAGTATATATATATATATATATATATATATATATATATATATATAGGGAGTGACGGGTAAGTATATATATATATATATATATATCAAGAATGAATTTTATTTTAATTTATATTTGTACATTATATAAATATATAATAAATATATATGTTATATATATATATATAAATAAATATATATATATAAATAAACATAATTATATAAATATATATATTTATTTAAATATACATATTATATATATATATATTATGTATAACTATATGAATATAATAAATATATACAAATATTTATTGATTTTATATATATGCAATAAATATATATAAATATATATATTATATATATGTTTATATATACATTTTATATACATAAGCATAACACTATCATCTTATACTACTGCAACCAAATGCGTTATTATTATAAACATGGTGAAACAACACTCAAAATCATAAAATGTGGAAATGTTAAACCAATTAATAATGATAATAAGCAAATTAAGCTCATCATATATTATAAGAAATTTAAAACAATTGACCTCATAATCTCTAATAACCCTACAAACACACTACTAAATCCTTTAGAGAAAACTAATGAAGTGTATCAATTTATCTCTGCTTATAATAATAAACCCACTACATGTATTCGTTTTACAACAACCACGCTCTCTCGTAGTTACCTGCCACTTTCCTGATCACACTTCAAAAAATTAATATCTAAATGTTAGACAATTTTTGTCTTTATTTTCACCTGAAATTGAAGCCAAATACGATAAATCTATTATATTATTAGATAAAACTAATTGGTAGTCATAATAACATGATAATAAAGAAACTAATATTTAAAAACCTTAATAATAATAATAAAAGTAATAAAAATAATAATACTAAAATAATAATACTAAATATAATAATAATAATAATGATAATACAGATACTAATAATAAAGACAAAATATAATAATAAAAAATTACGAAAATACAAAATAATAATTCATAAAACCTATTAAAAATTACTCTTACGTTAAAATAATACTATTATCTAAAACTATAAGTCAGAATAAAAGTATAAAAATAATAATAAAAACAATAATAGTAAATTACTCAAAACAACAATAATGATAATATATATGTATGTATATACTTTTATGTTAAAATAATACTATTATATAAAAACTATAAATACAAATAATAATAATAATAATAATAATAATAATAATAATAATAATAATAAAAGCAATAATAAGTACACATGGTAACAATAATGATAAAAAAATTTAAGGGCATAATGTCTTTAACGGGAAATTATAAATGTTTTCAAAATCAAACTTTTAAGTTTATTTTCGATCTTGTTATAGAATCCTATACCTATTTTTATGTCTAAATTTAAAAATTAGTTCAGTCCTCTAGTTTAAAAGTTCATTGGTATTTTTATATTTCATTCTAGCTATTTTTTCCTCCAAGCATAGATTGCATGTTTCTGAACTTGTTGGGAGTTTGAGCATGTTTGATAATCCTCCATTTAACTTGTAGAGCAAGTCCTCCGTCCTTTAATTCCCAGGGCTGTTTGGTGTTTTAAGGAGGCGTTGGAAAATGAGTGTCGATGATTATGAAACCTTTGTTTCTAACTTCCTGTGGATATGACTATGTATATTTTTTGTTGGGGTCCTCTTCCAGAAAAATGGTGGCTTCATATATTACTTTGTCAGAATTACACATGCTTTCAACGGGGCAGTTGGTTCTGTTAAAGCAGTTTCAAAGAGGTTTGTGTTCTTGTGGTTCATTGTCGAATTTTTTAAGTAATTTATTGTTATGTGAATTAATTATATTTTGAATAGTTTTAGAGCATGAATAACTTATTTTAGAGTTTATTTTCTGTTAATGATTTTTTCTAAGGGGTTATTTTGGTGGAAATGTTTAACTACTAGGTTGAGAAAGTATCTGTCGATATTTACATTGGAGAACTTGCAGAATGGTGGGTTGAACCATACTATTTTTCTTTTTCCATTTTTGTTTTTGTTTCCATTGTTAGTTTTATCGTTTTATCAATAGTTTTTATGAATTATTATTTTGTATTTTTGTAATTTTTATCATTTATTATTACATTTCGACTATATTATTTGTATCTTTATTATTATTATTGTTGTTATTTTTATTATTATCATTTTTATTTTATCATTATTATTATTTTAAGGTTTTTAAATACTAGTTCCTTTATTGCCATGTTATTCGTAACCAATAAGTTTTATATAATAATATAATAGTATTATTATTATTACGGTTAGAATTAATAAGAAAATTCTAACAATTCATTTTTCTATCGAAAATCCAACCCCTAATTTTTAATTTTTAATGATCATGCATCTTAAAATAAACAACTAAAAATCCAAGTCAAGATTTACTGACTTTCTTACCTACTGTTTTTGTAAATCAAGGACAACGCCGTCTTGTTGTCTAGATATAATATAGAAGCTAATATCTAACACTGTTAAATTAACCCCCTTTCCCCTATTTTTTCTTCTCTTTTTCTTTTTCTTTTTTCTTTTTTACTTGACCTTTTCTGGATAATTTTGATCCATTCATTGTTGTATGAATTTGCACTGAGGAGCGTCCATAAGAGAGCCGCTATATATTGTATTACCAATGGGTTTATAAAAACATTCAACTTATGTTCTTTATTATAACACTCTGTTAAATCTCAACATTGAATTCTCATTGGATTTAATCTCCTGTGGAGTTTACCTTGTACCAAGGATTCTACTTTATAATGCAAGTTTCGTTAAAAACGATAGACAATATGCGTGGTTAAGTTTTTTATATAATTTTTCATGTGGTCTTCTATTATTTTCATTTTTTCAGCACATAAATTATATAAAAACTTTCCAAATGTTTTATTCATTCAAGTACTTTCAGCTATACTTTTAGCCATTATCAATAATGAATTTTGTTTAACTTTTAACTAAATATAGAGATTGTTTTATATATGTATTTAGACTTATAAGAATGTTTTATTCTATTTTAATCCGAATTTTTTATTATTTATTCACTAAAAATAGCGTTTGAAGTCACACACACACACACACACACACACACACACACACACACACACACACACACATATATATATATATATATATATATATGAGAGAGTGAGATAATAAATTTCTATTTGTTTTTCATGTATGAGATCTACACCACAAGCTAACTTTACAAGAATATGCAAAACTATTCAGGAAGCTTTTGATCTAACTTTATGGTATCTTTTAGACTGACGTTCACCTGCTGTTGCTAGCTGTTACGACACATCATGGCGTTTTACGGCAGTGTTTGTGACCCTCAAACGAACACCTGAATATCATTAATATGAAACATAACCTTAGGTTTTCCGTACAAAATTTATCATTCTGGTTATTTGTTTTATTTCCTTCCGCAGTTACTTGCTTTTATGTCGATTTTTTCCACAGCCACAGAATCTTCAGCAAAATGCCAATTCGTCATGTTACGTAAGGAATTGCTTCAGGATGTTGACTGTCCGCAAGCGAGCAAGATATTTTCGATATCTTGCCAGCGGTGTCTTCGTGATGCGTCCAAAATTATCGGTGGTCGAATTTTCATAGTTCTACATGAACTGCTAGTAAAACCTGATCAATTTGAGAAAGATATTAGAATAATCCAGAACATTTTCGAGGAACAAAGAGCCTGCATTCAATTAAGAAATGATCTGAGCAAATACATACACAAACGCTAGGGTGCAAAACACAAATGTTTCATCTCAAAATATTCATTTAATATTGTTGTAACAGAATGTCTCACACTTTTTATCGCTTATGTGGACTGGCTATATCAATAACAATATATATTGAGCACAGGATATACCTGTGTCTCGGGTCCTGGGCATGACGTTAAACTGCATCCGGCAGCAAGGCCTCTGATTGGGAGGTTCTGAGGAGCATGGAACCGCCTCTTAATTGATGTTGTTCTCAGATTCAACCTGACCCGGTGTGGTAGAACCTGTAGGGTCACAGCTATGAGCAAATAGTTACCCCATAAAAAAACTGGAGCCAAAACACTATGAAAATATAAAAGTAGCCTTTATAGAAATATATACTTAAAAATAGACTTTTATTGAAGGAAAGATATTATCAACAATAGATTTAAGAAAAAAATTATTGCCATAACACATTTTTGAAGAAAAAAAATTCTCAGCAAAACATTTTTGAATACAAAATTAGAAGATAAAAAGAATAAAAACAAAACTTTTCATTAAAATCTGACTAAATCAACCTTCTCACTATAACCAAACATTAAAAAATACCTTAAAACCACATCTTTTTGGCATTAAATAACCCACAGAAGTGTTGATATGCCGTTAAACAAAACTCAGACTCAAAACTTGTGTATTCCTTCGACAATTACAAGCCTTCCATGAGATTTCTGTCTCTCCATAATACATTCTCTTTACAATAAACCTCTCTTCTTTCAGCTACTCACGTGTTGCTGTTCTTTCACTCGAGTACCACCTTGTCTGTTTTTAACTTCTTTAAAGAATACAACAGTAGCGACGAGAGATTCTGTTCCAACTCACAGTGAGAAAGACATTGTTTGTAAAATATACGACACTTGTACTTATGGATTTGATCAACTTACGTTGAAAATACTCAGTGAAATTACTCAAAAAAACAGAACAAATGCCTGAATTGACTGAATCTTCGCGCGCTAGTTTGCAGTTGCAGCAACAACTAAAATTACAGAAACAGTTGTTACAGCATCAAGAAAAATTTGAAAAATCACAAAATAATTTTCAACATTAACTAATGCAATTATGAAAAGAAAACACAGAAGACACTAAGCTATTGTGCAAAACTAATATCTTAAACAACAGAAGAACGGGACTACAATTTTTTTCTCCTGAAAGAATATCGAATTCGTTATCAGAATTCAAGTATGGCCTAAACAACAGAGTAAATTTCTTTGCGTGTTCTCGTAGGTACGAGACGATGTTTTTTTCGAAATGGTGCGATCAATTGTCTGAGGAGGAGAAAATTACGTTTTAGTCAAAATATTAGGTACAAAAGAGAACAGTAAAGACACGAACCTAATTTTACCTAAAAAGACGCAGGAAATCGTTCGGGAAACAAAGGAATGTTCGACGAAAGAGACGGTTTATTCTATACTCGCTATAACTGTTTAAACATTGTAAAACAGGAGAATGAAGACTTCGTGATTTATGCAAGCAGATGTAAATTCATAACATGAAATAACATGAAATTTGGCGACCTTTCAGTCGACATATTTAAATGCTTAATCTTCATCCTGGGACTTACAGCGGCGAAGGACGAAGGCATCAGATGAAGGTTTATGTCAATTTTGGAGCAAAACCCACAAATTACGCTATAGAAAATGACTGAGGATTGCCAGAGTCTGATAAATGTAAAAAAAAAAAAAGACAATATACGGATCGATGAAAAGAACATTTCTCGATTCCAAGCGATAAAACAACTCAAATTTGTAAACTAGAAGCCGTAAATATCCCGGTGCGATGTCTGTTGGGGGTTGCATTTAAAAAAGGGACTGTTTTTAAGAATAAGGTTTGCTTCGAGTGTGGCTATGTCGGTCATATAAGCTCCTACTCCTCGCATAAACAGAAAAAAAGAAGCAAAAATTTAAATCTATCTAAGCTTATTTATAAATATAACTTTATCTCTGTGTGTGTGTGTGTGTGTGTGTGTGTGCGCGCGCGCGCGTGCCCGTTACCTATAGACTCCGAAACGGCTGAACCGATTTTCTTGAAAATTTACACAGTTGTACTATAAGCGTCTGCGAGTGTTCTTAGCTAGGATTTGTGTTGAGGTACCCCCAATAAATATCAAAAATCGATAATCGAAAAAATCGGGTTATAGAAGGAGTGGTCCGATTTTAATCAAATTTGATACACTCATAGACAAAGACATAAGAAACGATATTCAGAAGTTTCAATTATCCGATTCTCACCAAACTTCGCACAAATATTCTTTAGGCTAAATCTGAGCTCCAGGACCATGGACTAGTTTTAAAGCTTTCATTACACCCGAGCAACGCCGGGCTATACTGCTAGTCATAAATAAATGTTTTCTTTTTTTTATCCAAGAACGAAAATAAAAAGGGTAAAGAAAAGGAAATAAATGGTTATACGTTGAAGTTGTTGGATACCGGAAATGACATTTCTATTGTAACGGAACAAAAATAGAAGAAAATAGTTTGTCCATCATTGAAGATTACTAAAAAATATCTAGAGAAGTGTTTGGGAAACAGGTAAACTTCAGTTGGGAATTTAGCTTCAACGTATCATGTATGGAGAGGACATTCATGTCAAAATCTATGTTCTTCCAGGTACGATAAATGTCTTTTGGTAAGAATTGAATCGTTCTTTTTGATTTATGGGAATTACCTGTAAATTAATTTTGTAATAAAATGGACGTGTTGTTAAAGGGAAAATTTGAAAAAACTTAAAAATCTATTTCTGAGCTGAAAATACGAATTTCCAGGCCTGTTTTCTAACGGTCTGGGACAATGCACGAAAGCCGAGGTCAGGTTCAAACTTAGACAACATAAGACTAGTATTCAAACAAAAGAATGTATCATTTTCAGTTTTAGATTCCGTAAATCAAGAACTGGAACGGTTAGAGAAAATGAGTGTAATTTCTAAAGTTGACTAGTCAAAATGGGCTGCGCCTACAGTGTATGTAAGGAAAAAGAACAAAAATATTCAAGTTTAGGTACAATTTTTAACCGAATTAAATGAATGTCTGAACGACCACACATACCTTCACCGGAGGATATTTTTTCTAAGGTGAATGGTGGCAAAGTGTTTTCTAAAATAGATCTGTTTGACGCATATCTACAAGTGAAAGTGGATGAACAGTGTTCAAAATTATTAGCAGTTATTACACACAAGGAACTCTACAAGTTAAATCATCTCTCGTTTGAGATAAAGATGGCTCCTAGTTTGTTTCAACAAATAATGGATACAATGTTAGCGGGACTGGAATTTTTCATAGTGTACCTAGATAACATTTTGGTAAAAAGCGAAAAAAAAAAAACGAACAGCACAAAAAACATTAAGGCAGGGTTCCAGATAACGGATGAATATGGTTTCAAGGTAAGTTCAGATAAATGCGAGTTCTTCATGTAGCATATCAATTATTTGGGGCGAATAATCCATTAGAACGGAAGAAGACCGGTCCAGGAATGGGTCGAAGCAATTAAAAATATACCGCCACCAAACAACGTCACTAATCTTTAGGCGTTTTTAGGCTTGGCCAACTACTACAATATCTATATTCTCCAAATGTCCCACTGAATGACTTATTGAAAAAGGGACCAAAATAGATTTGGTCCAAAGAATGCAAAGATGATTCCCAGAAAATAAAAAAACTGTCTGGCATCAGATGTATTGTTAGCGTATTTTGACCCTAAAAACATAATTGTAGCATCTGACGCTAGCAACAATTGGATCGGCGCAATAATTCTTCATAAGTTTGAAGATGGTACTACAAAGTCCATAGCCCATCCTTCTAGAACCCTGCTTTCTGCCGAAAAAAAAGTTATATCCAGATCGAGAAATAAAGTCTGGCCATAATTTACGTGGTTCATCCATGGAAAGAAATTTGCACTACAGACGGATCATAGGCCGTTGTTAACAATCTTTGAACCAAGAAAAGGTATACCCGCTCGCACTGATAACAGGTTACAGTGCTGAGGAATAATGGTGTTAAAGTATGACTTTAAGATGGAATACCTACTCTAGAAAAAAACTAGGACACGCTGACGGCTTGTTTACGTTGATTCCAAAATTTGCAGAACCATTAGAAGACACAGTGATAGCTGCTTTAGAAGATAAATAGAATTATTAGTCCTTCTATGTAATACAATTCGGGAGTTGTCCGTGACTATGGAATATATAAAAAAGCAATTAAAAAATGAGAAACATGTATGGTAGACAGAAAACCTTAAAAAATATCTAAAATATCACGTTTCTCAATCTGTGGGCACCTGCTACTACATGCAGATAGTGGTAATACCATATTTACTGCAAAAGAAAATCATGAAGGAATTTCATATAGGTCATCCGGGCATCCGTAGCTATACGTATTGGCCTAGGATGGACCAGGTGATCTAAAAATGGTAAAAGAGTGTTAGACATCGACTACGCGGAACCAATAAATGATTACTACTACCTTATAATCGTAGACAGCTTCTTCAAACGACCGGAAATATTCAAGTGTATGCATTCGACATCCACAATTACTAAACGAGCTTTTTAGTCGTTTCAGTGAACCAAAAAATCTAGTTTGTGATAACAGGACACAGTGAACCACTTGAGAATTTAAGAATTTCTGCACATCTTTGTTCATAGATCACATTACGACGTTTGCTTACCACCCGAGATCAAATGGGCAAGTAGAACGATTCGTAGACACTTTAAAAAGAGCTCTAAGAAAGAATTACGGCATGGACACCGATGGGAGGAGTATATAAAAGTTTCTAGTGGTTTACAGAATTACTCCCAATCCGAAAAAGGCTTCAGGCTTATCATCGGCTGAACTGATGTTCATGAGAAAAAATCAGTCATTGTTTGAGAGGCTGTGTCCTTGTGCAACGAATAGAGTGGTAGAAAAAGAAAACTTTGCGACTAAATTTTATAAACCAGGAGACAGTTTTCTTCAGAAATTATAAAGGTGGAAAAAGGATCTGGGAAGACGGATTTATCACCAAAAGACTTGGTAGAGTGATATACATGCTTAAAGTAAGATTTGAATGTAAGAGACATTTAAACCAGTTAAGGCCATGACATACGAAAGATGTCACGCCTAGTGAAGAATTACCAATACGAAATACCAGTTCCCATATCTTCACCAGTACCGATCGATGCATCTCCAATCCCGCCAGTGCCGGAAGTGTCAGCTTCCCGAGAATCGCTAATCCCTCAAATCTCATCAGCACAAAAACTGGTGAGACATAAAAGTACTAGGAAGAGGAAAAAATTCAAATTATGTCCTGAACTCCAAAACAATAATTTAAAGGGGAAATTAGCTAAGGGGAAGGTGTTGTAATGGAATGTCCCACACTGGCTATTGCCTATGTGGAAGCCATAGAAAGTGAGTACAGGAGACACCTGTGACTTACTTTGGTAATTACTAGCCTGATACCAGATTCTCTGTATTGTCGTAATGTATCCTCTTTACAAAAAACCCTCTTCTTTCATCTACGCACTTGTTGTTGTTCTTTCACTCGAATACCACCTTGTCTGTTTGTCACTTTTTTAAAGGATACAATAATTATATACAGTGAGACTAAGAGAAGGAATCTATATTTTTAGATTGTGTTAGTAGTTTATATTTTTGGATTGCAAGAATATTTTTGAAGTTAATAATTTAGTGATACAAGACTTACTAATTTACCTATACCCTGAGGAGAAGATGTGGATAAATACCTTTCCATATTTGTACGTAAAAGAATATAACAAACCCGACCAGAAATTGGACTCTGCTATTCGAATAACAAATTCAAGTCATTATCCGTAATACCCTCTACACATCCAAGCTTACAGCACCAAATGGTCACTCATCTAGACACTAGCCAGGCTCAACTTTGCTTAACTTCGGGGATCGTACGGATGTTGTTTTAACGTGATGTGATCGTAAGTTACTACAGAAAATTGAGAATAAAGTCAGTTAGTTAAGTGCTATACGTGATACACACTTGGGCGATCAGGTCTCTTTCAATCCATGACTGACTAGTTAGAAGATTTTCCCGCAGTAAGTTGCCATTTCTTTCTGAGGGAAACTGGTTGCTAACTAAGGCTAGAACGTGACACATCAGAGGCAAGCTGTACCATTTTTACCCGGGTCGACAAAAAAACGTGATGAAAAACATCTTGATGAAAAAACAAACACCTTTCTGTGCGCCAATTCTGGATATTTTTATGAATTCCTCCCTTTAATTCGTCCAGCTGCGATCAGATCTTTTAATTGACTGGTTACTTGGCAGATGATCATAGTACGGGATTCCTTTATCATCTCCCCACATACACAGCATGACTTTATTGGTATGAAAACCTGCTTTTATGATGGATAAAGCTGGTTCATGTCTTTCGCTAAACATTGTATTAAACGATCATTTCTCATCACCTGCACAATTTGCTTCATAAGGGGTGCATTTTCTTCGCGTTTACACTGAAAATCACAGATAGAAATGCGATCAAAATGTTTCTTTTCACCGAGATGACGTGGTGCCCAAACATATGAACGTTTTGATTATGCAAGCTTCACTAAGTGCTTATGGATGGTAAAGTTTGATGAATTTAGCGTTTTGCCAATACCCGCATTGTGCAATGCGGCATATTATCAATCAATATCTTGATTTGGTCGTCATCTCTGATGGCGGGTGTTTGCCTTAACGTTCCTCATTAATTGGGATTCAATTACCAACTCTAAACTTATCGAACCACTTCCATACAGTTTTATTAGCTAAAGCATCTCCACTGATATGTACACAGTACATATCCTTGTTACTTGCGAGACATTTTTGCCTTTACGCTCCTCAGCACCTCCTGGTAGATCTCAGCGGTGACTCTCAGGTCATCTTGAAAGAATACTGATGTTCTTCTCTGATAAAAAAAAGATCATTCATACAAGACCAGACGAACAACAGGCAGAACGATAAGTGGATCTGTAAAAACATCGTGGAGGTTCCGACCATGAAGCATACGAAGTTTCCCTCTTCCCTAACGGTCCTTGGCTTCATCTCAAGCGAGGGGTTGGTCATGCCTCTGTTCTTCTATCAAAAGAGCCTGAGAATCACCGCTGAGATATACCAGGAGGTTCTGTGAAGCGTGGTGAAGCCCTGGATGGATGAGATTGTCACTAGATGCCCCTACGTCTTCTAGCAGGACTCCGCTCCTGCACACAAGGCCAAGAAGACCCAGGTGTGGCTCCTCAACAATGTTCCTCACTACTGATCGCCGGACTTGTGGCCACTCTCCTCACCCGATTGCAACCCCCTTGACTATTTCTTCTAGGGGCGTGATCGAGGCCAAGACCAACAAGCACGCCCACAATACTGTCGGCTCTCTGAAAGCTGCCATCGTGGAGGCGTTCACTGCCATGGACAAGGAGATGGTCACGAAAGCCTGTCTTGAGATCGTCTCCGTTGCCGACGGCGGTTATATTGAAAAAAGAATGTAGTATGTAACTCTAACGATTGCTAAATAAACTGTTGGGTCTCTGCAAATACAACTTTTGTTTTTAATGCATATTTCGTTTTCTTTTTCTTAAGTGTCGGATTTTACTGCAACACCCTGTAGATTAAGATGTTCCTGTTGACAGACATGCCACACGTTGATTATTTTCCAGTCCGTGTTGATATCCATTGCATCACACAGCATCTTTGATAGGACTTTGAAAAAGAAAAAATATTTAAAACAACGGGAAGGATAAGCAAAGATGCGAGAAAAATGACTTACCGTAAAGTGGCAGACCGAACAGAAAAGAAACAACAAAATAAGATAAACTTATTATCGTTCATCCCTCTTTAAGGCTCAATCGTAGACAAAACATAAATATGCATAACTACCAAAAAGTGGAGAAAAATTAATTTTAAACACTAACTATTTCTTCTGTTTACAGGTGGAAGGCTGTTTTGACTTAATATAAATAACGTTTTAAAGTTCTGATAACATTTTGTAGACATCATGGACTATTTGTTTTAAAAAGCTAGCTTTATTAAACTTTGGGTTTTGGTTACTTGCGATCTTCTGGGCGTCTTCCTTGGTTTCTTTTTCCCCCTTTTTGCGAACTATGAATTAAAAGTAACGGTGTGCTTTCAAATATATCACAATTTTCTACTTGGAACTAAATTTGATAAACAGATATCAAATTTGATTCAATTGATATGAAATCCCATCAACACCAACACACTCTTCTTCTTCATGTGCCGTGTCCCTTCAGAACGTAAGCGTTCATGAAATTCTACTTGGCTCTCTCTAGTCGTTCTCAATATGTTTTCCTCTTGGTATCTCTCCTAAAATCCGCCCTGCCCTGGCGTCCATTTGCTCAGGCCTGTCAGATATGTCTCACGCTGTTTTCCTCGGTCTCTTCTTCCTTCTATTCGTCCTGTGAGTATTAAATTCTCCAGGCCCTCCTTCCTCATTACGTACTCCAGGAAACGCAGATGTCTCTTCCTGACGTTAAGTATGAGTTTTCCTTTCGTTTGCATCCTCTCCAACACCTCATCGTTGCTCACGTGCTCAGTCCATAGTATCCTCAGCACCCTTCTGTAAAACTACATTTCTGCTGCCTCAAGCCTTTATCCTTGATATGATCCTTCCATATTTACTGCCATACAGAAGAACAGATACCATAAAGTAACCCAGCTCTCTTTTCGTTGTTTTCAATGAGATTTTTCTGTCTCTTAGTACTCTGGTTAGCTTTTAAAATGCCATGCCAATGCGTCTTCTGATCTCAATATCGCACTTTCCAACATACACTCAGTATCCATTATTAGTATTATTTTGTCTCAGGGCTTCTAACTGATGTCTTTTGCTAAAACTTGAATAACATCAACAACCCTCAATATTATAGCACCCCTCAGTATTCTTACTGATTTAAGAATGTTATCTTGTACTTTGCTCCTTTTCTCTTGATTTCCAATGTTTCTGCAATAATGTACCTGATTGTTCTCTAGTAATTATTTACATTTCATTTGTTGTTATTGTCACATCATTCCAGCCATTGGCATCTGGAGAGTCGCTCAAGGTAGAGAGTTATTGTTAAAATGATCATGACAAATGAGGTGCGTGATAATTAATTAAAAGTGGTGGTAGTACATGAGCGGTCTACGGCTATATCGTGTTGAATACACCGGTTCTTTTCCGATCACCGAAGTTAAGCAACATCGAGCCTGGTCAGCACTTAAATGGGTGACCATTTGGGAATACCTGGTGATGTAAACGTAAAGATCAAGAATGGACCACCGGTCCTCCAGGTTTGGGGGTTGGGTGCAGGGCTAACAACCCTGCCCCGTAAAAAACAGTTTGTTCCAGAAAGAGCAACAAAAAGTTGCTGCCCTATGCACCATCTGGGTGTGATGGATAAATGATGATGATGAGGACGTGAGTATTATAAAGATGTTAGATAACGACCGCTTCTGGAAGTTTTAAGATCGTATTTTTGAGCAACCAATAATAAAAACGAGTCTATTGATAGAATAATGTACCTTATTCTCTAGAGACTTGGTGTGAACAAGTAAGTGCATAAATCAAATATACTCTAAATTTGCACCTGCCAAAAAGCTGGAAATCAGAAAAGCCAGTCATTTGAGACAACATATAAAGACATAGATAATTATATATATATATATTTTTTTTTTTTTCATGCAGCAAATCCCAGCATAGGGAGGGAAAATTCTATATAAGTGTGGCTTGCCTACATCTCTTGTCCCGGTAACGGTTGATTACGTTAAATAATGTCACCTGCCTCTGCAACTTGACTAAGCTTTTACATGCAAAAAAGCAATCATTGTTTAATTAAGAATAATTATAGAAAAAAATCGTGAGTCTCGATGAGAAATTCGGTATATTGTGTAAAAGTACAAAGAGTGTCACGAAGACGGTGATCTGGACTTTGACAATCGATTTCTCTCTGAGTTAAGGTTTTACATATAAATTCACCGGCATTTATTTTGACTTTTATAAGAAATGATATATGGATGCTTTGCACATTGAAGTTCACAGAATTAAACATTGTCTGTATCATTAGATTTTTTAAAGTTACTTTTGTGCAAACTTTATTCAAAAAGTATCAAATATTTACAATATATAAAGGGTACGATGGATAAATTGCCTTCTAAATTACGCAAAATGAAAATAACATTGAACTCTCATTTTAACATTTATATTCAAAAATTACACAAATATATCCTGAAATGCTAAAGAGTAAATTTATTATATAAAAAAGTCATTAACTTAATAATGGCCCGCATATAACTTATGAAACTCGTTTAAGTTGCTTAAGTTGGCAAATGCTGCTATAATCCTTCCCTCTAGTTCATCTTTGGTGTTAAATGAAGTTTTGTTGCTGGGTTACTGTCTGGGTAGTTAGGTAGCCTGATGTAAGGGGTGATGCTGCCGCAGAAATTGTCTGACAGTCATGACTGTGTTTCCCTGCTTGTGTGGCATGGTTACAGATTTCTGTTACCAGACATAGTGTCTTCCAGTAGCCACCATCTTGACCCCGGGCAGCATTACGTCTTCAAGACACTTGTTGTAGTCCTCCGTGTTGAGTTTGAGGTCCTGCAAGTAGATGAAGTGAGGTATAACGTTACCATCACTAGTGATCACTCTAAACATTTTCGTAATCATCATTAGACTCTGCGAACTCTTTTCGAACCCTCTGCACTCATCGCCGATTGACACTCAAACACTTTGAAATGTTTGTGTTGAAGCTTCTCGTGCGAATTCCAAGCAGTACGTTTCCAAATTTCTGAATTGCGCTATAGTGCCCCCAACTGACCCTACCGTTCTCAGTAAAGCAGGAAGCAGTGCTACAGTAGTTATAGAGTTTGGTGATGATTAGGGCCAGCCCAGAGATATGTTACTTTAGGGCAATGGTTGTAATTCTATCATCTCCGTTAACCTTATGAAAGTCAAGCTTAGAAATTGTTAGAAACAAGAGACAGGGTTATATATATATATATATATATATATATATATATAATAATAATAATATAATAATAATAATAATAATAATAATAATAATAATATTTATTAATTAAATTAAACATTGATATGTTATAATATCACTACAAAAGTAGCTATTTTGTTTCGACACTTTTTGTGTCTTTTCAAGTGATGTTGTTATTTCAAATAACAACATCATTTGAAAAGACACAAAAAGTGTCGAAACAAAATAGCTACTTTTGTAGTGATATTATAACATATCAATGTTATAATTTATTAATAAATATTATTATTATTATTATTAGCTCTACTTTGTATTGAGCACTTTTTAAAAAATAGTGTTTCTTTGGATGGGGAATATTATTCCACCCATACTTGGAGATATATATATATATATATATATATATATATATATATATATATATTAACGAAACTTGGTTATAAGCAACTGACAAACTGAAATGAATTATTTCAGAGCAGATATGTTTTTTACGATGGATCAAAAATTGTGTTATATAAACTTGATAAAAACCTCGTTTACACTGGAGTCTATTCGTGGTCGAGAGGTCTAAGACGTTACCAGATCAAATGGTAGCTTCCCCTATATAGATAGGGGTCGCAGGTTCGAATCCTGCCGAATGGCACACATTTTCGTAATAAAAATTCATCGTAAATAATCAGGCCGGTAGATATAAATATATAATACTGTTTCATTAAAAACAGTATATATATATATATTTCTAATTGTGAAATTAAGTATGGGTACTCCATAAGAGTCAGGTGTACAGTCTGAAGAAAATTTGCGAGCAAAGCACTCAACTTTGTCGGCTGTGAATGTGAGGAGCTCAAATTCATATCTGAAGAAGAGATCGAGGATTTGCTGTTGCAGTACCGCCAGTAGTCTTTGGATCCAAATCTCTTTTTTCAAGATGGAACTTAAACGGTATGTTTGAAAGCCGTACGACTCTCAATCACTGACGACTGCAACATTCGCATAGAGTTTGGGAAGAATATACGAAATTGGTATGGAGATTGTTAAGATCTCTTTCAAAATCTTCTTTGGAGTGATTAAGCAGCATTTCACAGCCTCTCCTGCATTCTTGATGAGATTGTCCAGCATTCGCTACCAAATTGAAGAACAGACATCCCATATCAATCCAGTACTCTTCTTTGTTTCTAGCAAGATTTTCCTGTCTCTTAATACTCTGCTCAGGTTTTAGAATGCATCCTTGGCTATTCTAATTCGGCTTTGAATCTCAGTGTAGAACACTTCCATGGTATTTAAATTTTTGTAACTGCTGGATTTGTTGTTGGCATTTTGTTTTATTGATGACCATCCATTCATTTTGTACTTTATTTGTAGTCATTTCTTTCCACTTTCTTCAGCTCTCTTCTCTAAGATGTCTTGAAGTTTTCTTTCTCTGTCCGTTCTCAGCACTGTTGCATATTGGTTACGATTGTAACCTTTCTCTAACCTCTGTTGCATATTGGTTACAATTGTAACCTTTCTCTAAATGACGTCCACCATCATGTAATGAGCACGATCAATATTTTTCTCAGTGTTGGCAGATGCAGGTTGCCTAGTCCTTGTCTAACGGAAATACCTGATCAGTTTTGTCTGTATCATTTACGTATCTTATATTGTTCAGATTGTAAACGCCGATGATGAATCCTGGTATGACTACTAGGGCTCTCAAAATAGCCTCTCTTTACAAGTTGAACGGATCCAGTGAAAAGACACAGCCTTGTCATACAGTCTTTTCTGCTGAACTTTATATCTGTGTGCAGACGATTTGCTACCAGTAGAGGTTCTTGATTACTTTAATGTCTTTCCCAAATATGCCTAGATTGCTGAGCATTTCTATCAAAATCTTCATGGCGTACTTTTTGAATGCCTTTTCGTAGTCTATAAAACACAGGTACACGTCCTTCTTCATTTGTATTGCCATTTCTAAGAGCATTCTATGTGACACATGAGCTGATAGTTCGGTGGAGGTAACACTCGTTTGCACTTGGTTTCTTAGGCAATGCTGTGAAAATCGATTTGCTTTCGTCTTCCGGTATGTCACCATTGTTAAAGATTTAATTTATCATTTCTGTAATTTTCTCTACGTTCAAACCTTCTAAGGCTGCCAACATCTCTGTCACAATGACGTCTGGTTCAGCTGTTTTTGTTTTTTCATTTAGTTTTGGCATTGCAGTTTCCACTTCAGATTTTAATATTTCCGGTCCGTCAATATCTCTGTGCGTTGTCAGTTGCTCTTTGTTGTCATAGAAGAGACTTTTTACATATTCTTCATATCGCTGAAATAATTTTGATTTCTCTAATATGAGCTTTCCATCCTTGAATTTTATACATCTTGTTCAAGAACATGACCTTTTGTCCTCATAGTTCTCTTATTTTAATATGCATGTTTCCTTTATTGGTCGTGAAAAATCTCTCTATTTCTGCACTTTTGTTGTTAAGACATTCCTCTTTAGCCTGTCTGCATTTGTTCTTTATGTTCTTGTGTGGTTTTCTGTATTCCGTTCCATGTCTTAGCATCGTTTTCTGTCTTTTTTACATTACGTCGAGAATCTCCTCAGTTATCAACTCGTTTTCTTTCTTCTACGTCAGTTTGCTTTTGGGGCAATGTTATTTGGTCATGTTACTAACGCTTCATTTAGTATGTCTCATTTAGTGTGTCCATTTTAGTGTGTCCCATTTCGAGTTTCCATTACCAATTTGTTCCTCGTGTTAGTTTTTCACACTGTCAGTGTAGATTATTTTTAAAAATTACTTGCAAAGAGAATGAACATCTGGCACCGCCTGGCTGTTGTCTCTCTCTCCAGTAGCATGACAGGATATATATATATATATATATATATATATGTGTGTGTGTGTGTGTGTGTGTGTGTGTGTGTGTGTGCGCGCGTTCGTGCGTGTCTGTATATGTACGTGTGTGTGCGTGTACGTGTGTGTGTGTGTGAGTGTGTATGTGTGTGTGTACAAATAAATACTCAACGGTTTGTATACGGTGGGTTCCAAGATCTCCGACCGACAAAAATGGACATATCCGTTATTAAAACATGACAATTTTAAAAAATATAAAAATTTGCTTTATAGAAAATAATAAATCATATCTAAATTGAAATTCTCAAAGAAAGTTTGTACTTTCTTCTCAGAAGTTATTCTTGGTTTGGAATTTACTCCGAAAATATATAGCATTTAATCTACATTCATCTGTCAGGTGACAGTGTCCTTGTTATGCCAACGATAGACTGTTTCCTTTTGAAGCCGGAAGATAAAAAGACCGGGTAAAAGCCACTTGCAAAAATAACCATTGAAAAATACACATGATACGCTAATAACAGTAATAAATAGACATTTCATATTTGGCATCATGTTGGACAGCATGAGGGCGATCAGAAAATAAAGGAAAACAAATAAAGTCTTTTTAGAAAATTATATTCTCATCAACATAACTAAACTTATCTTTCATATATCATTGAATATAATATTTATATCCCACACTCTTTCTGTCTTTTTCTGTCTCTTGGTATATTTCTCTTTTTATTCATGTTGCTCTCCATATTTTTCTTTTTCTCTTTCTTTTTGTTAATCTTTCTCTGTGTTGCTTCCTCCTTTTCTCTATCTATCTCTTTATCTATCTATCTATGATAAAATATATTTTTAAAGTATGCTAAATTTATGGGGTATATCTAAACTTATTTATAAATGGAACTGTGTGTGTGTGTGTGTGTGTGTGTGTGTGTGTGTGTGCGCCCGTTACCTATAGACTCCGAAACGGCTGAACCGATTTTCTTGAAAATTTACACAGTTGTACTCTTAGCGTCTACCAGTGTTGTTAGCTAGGTTTTCTGTCGAGGTATCCCCAATAAATATCGAAAATCGATAATAGAAAAAATCGAGTTATGGAAGGAGTGGTCCGATTTTAATCAAATTTGATACACTCATAGACAAAGACATAAGAAACGATATTCAGAAGTTTCAAGGTTGCAGTTTTTACAATAGTGCAGAAAATCGATAATATATATATATAAAAGGCAAGATGTTTTTGTGTGTGTCTGTTTATCTGCCTGCATGTCTGTATTTTGTCAGCTCTTTTATTTTAGTTTTTGTTTCGTGTTTGGCTCTAAGTAGGTATAATTGTAGTTCTTAGTTTCAGCCATGCTACCATTTACTCAGAGGACTTATCTAGCCTTCAAAGTTCAGTTTAGGACGAAAAAAACTTATTTGATATCGATACCAGGAAATCAAAATTTGACTTACATCCATTCATCTTTCTTCCAGTTTACGGTTTCGCTTTAACTGGAAACAACGATTGCTTCTTAGTCTTTCGTGCCAACGTCCAAAGTGTCTGAGTTACAGGGCCATGGATTAGTTTTAAAGCTTTCATTATACCCGAGCAACGCCGGGCTATTCTGCTAGTGTAAGTATAAAAGTGGTTATAGTAGTCAAAACACAAAGGCGAATGTATATAGCAAGCTAAATGCAATCGTAATGCTGTGTGTGTGTGCGGGCGTGCGCGCGTGTGTGTTTGTTTAAAGAGAGACAGACGGTTTTTAGGACGGAAAGTGGGTTACGCGGTTACAGTTCAAACTTCAGCCAAGGCTCATGCTTACATCCGCATATATACCATTGGAAAGGTAAAAATCCGTCTCTTCTTCCCATAGCCAGGGGTTAATGCGAGGTCAGAGTCAACATTCTAGTCTTTGTTGGCAACCAGTCTAAATTATGGAGAACCTGTTCCAAAACTATTTTGTTATGGAGTTAGCAACTCTATCCCGTACAAGCCTATTTGGTACGGAAATTGCTGTAAGGATGCCTAAATTGGTAGATAAGAATATAACCTTTCTGCCACCACACACACACACACACACACACACACACACACACACACACAGATATATATATATATATATATATATATATATATATGGTGTATGGATAGGTATTTGAAGGCTATCACAATGTGTTTAGTATAAGAAAGGATGGTGAAGAAGGTGTTGGGTATTACCTATTAATTATTCATTAATATTTGAGATCAGAATCTTATTTTCAGAATGATAAGACAATTTGATTTCAAGTTGCTCGATGCTGGACCGTTCCTTTAAATGAATGGTCCCCTTTCGCTGCTGCTGCTGTCGTTAATTGTAGCGAGTGTGTGTGTGTGTGTGTACCTGTAAGTGGGTTTGTTCATGTATGTGTGTGTGTGTTTATGGTTTATATAAGTGCGTGCGATAGTAGGATATATATATATATATATATATATATATATATATATATATATATCAGTGAAGATGGGAATACAATATAAACTAGTGTACCTAAAATACAGAATCTTTCAATTTACAGACAGTAGGTTTTCATCGGGTTTCTAAGCCTAAATTTTTGGAAATGCACAATGATAAAAGTTATATTCCTGCAGTACTTACATTATTCGTAAATATTTATCTGCTCGAAGATTCTTAAGAGAAATTCCAAGAAAAAATATATAATGTCTCATAAAAATTAATTTCAAACCTCTTTGTTGATTTATAAAACAAAGCAGAATTTTCTATTTACATTGTTATTTTCCTCATCTTTATTGCCAGTATAATAACGTTTCGGCCGTTGTACATCCCAACCTTCTTCTGGTCCTCAAGGGTAATGTGGCCCAGTGGATATAGACGTTGACATGATTCAAAGAGTTGTGGGTTCAGTACCAGGATACAACAGTGGTGAATAAATAACTTAGAGAGCTAAGTTAAAGGGAGATAACAAAATTCATACTAGAAATGACATTGATCATGGATTGAGAATGGTATACCCCAGTGATTATAATAAAGGGTTCAGTTCGAAATTCCTAGCACCTGAAGAAGGCCGGGCCGTACAACGGCCAAAATGTTGTAATAATGTCAATAAAGTTGAAGACAGGAGTCCGGACAATGTAAATAGCATAAATACTACCTAATTTCAGGTGTATATCATCATTTATCCATCACACCCAGATGGTGCATAGGGCAGCAACTTTTGTTGTTGCTGTTTCTGTAGCAACTATTTTTTTTACAGTGCAAGGTTGTTAGCCCTGCACCCAACCCCCTAAACCTGGGGGACCGGTGGACCATTCTCGGTCCTTACGTTTACAGTACCTGGTATTCCTAAATGATCATCCTTTTAAGTACTGACCAGGCTCGATGTTGCTTAACTTCGGTGATCGGACGGGAACCGGTGTATTCAACACGATATAGCCGTAGACCAGATGTATATAACGAAATCAAAATGAGTTATAGATATTTACGCTTTTCTTTACTCTGGCAAATAATGCTTGCCGATTTTTCTCTTTTCAACACATTCTTACACTTTACCGCTTTTTACACCCTTTGAATCTTTGTCGCTCATTTTGAACAACTAACACACGAAGAAACAGATTAATGTCTAATTACTCATACTGTCTACATCTCTGAGTTTTATCCTTATTTACATTATTCACACGAGAACTATTGTCGTCATTTTTGTTATTATGACGGCGTTTCGGTCATTGTGCTTCCCGGCTTTCTTGGCCATCTGAGTCGCCTTCGTGAAATTTCGGACTAGATACTTTAATTATTTCAAGGTTATATATTGTTTTCGCTCTGCGGAAGGAAAATTTTGCTAGAAACAAAGAAAATAGTCCTGGATTGCTATGTGATGACAGTTCTTCAATACGGCAGTGAATGCTAGACAATCGCAACAAAGATGAAGGAAAAACTTGAAGCAATTAAAATGTAGTTCTACAGAAGGATGCTGTGGATATCCTGGATTGAGCATGTGAGCAATGATAAGATTTTGGAAAGGATGGAAACTAAGAGGAAATTAATACTGAGCATCAGGAAGAGATAGCTAATGTTCCTGGGACATGCAATGAGGAAGAAGAATTTGGAGAACCTGATACCACTCCACTATCTACCCCCGCTTAATCATGGTTACTTATTAAAACATATTAAAGCCAATAGCGTGAAGGGGGTTGCTTCCCAAGGAAACAACTCGGTAAGGACCGGCATGGGCAACAGGTGCCACCTGACCGTCATCCGGCGACTGTTAGCACCAACGTCGTAAAGGGGACATTTTACTCCAAAATTTGTCCGTCGCCCGGAAAAGAGCGACATGAGCGGTCTCTGGACCGTTACCCTGCGACTGTGCGCAACAAAGACAAAACTACTTTCGGGACATGGAACGTCAGGACACTCAACTGCGGACAACTAGAGAATGTTATGCAGGAGATGGACAGACTGAAGATCAACATCCTAGGCATATGCGAAACCAGATGGCCTAATAATGGAGATATCAGCAGCGACACACACAGGATAATTTATGCAGGAAGCAAAAGCAATGAAAAAGGGGTCGGTTTAATTCTAAACAAAGAAGTAAAGGAATGCGTTCTTGGATACTGTCAGCTTTCAGAGAGAGTCCTCTTGGTTAAACTGCGGGGAAGGCCCTTCAATATAGCTATTATAGTAGTGTACGCGCCGACAACTCAAAGTTCGGAGGACGAAATAGAAACTTTTTATTCAATACTGGACAGTGCCAAGGCCAAATGCAAAAGCCAAGAAATTAGGATTATAATGGGAGACTTGAATGCCAAAGTAGGTAAAGATAGGGAAGGAAACACGACCGACCCCTTTGGACTAGGGGACCGCAACGAACGAGGAGAAAAATGGGTTCAATGGTACTCAACCAATGACCAGATAATTACTAACACTTGGTTTCAAGAGCACCCACGACGACTATGGACATGGAGAAGCCCAGGAGGAGACACGAAGAACCAAATAGACTACATGACTATAAACAAGAGATTCAGGAACGCAGTGGTCCAATGCAAAACATATCCAGGTGCCGACTGCGGAAGCGACCACGTTCCAGTCATTTGCAAACTAAGGGTGAAACTCCGAAGACTAAAGAAACCCAGCACATCACCAAGGCTGCAATACGACACGCTCGAGAATGACCTAACCCTGCAGAAAGACTACAATGAGAGCGTGAGAAAGAAATATGAAGAACAAATTGGAAAAGGTCACTCAAAATGGCATTCACTAAAGGAAGCGATGGTGACCTCAGCGAACAACATAGCCCCAAAGGAAATCAGACGCAGAAGAAAAAATGTGTAGATGACCGAAGAAATTCTCCACATGATGCAAAGGAGACAAAACATGGAGCAGAGTACAAGAAACTTCACAGGGAGATAAGGAACAAATGCAGACAAGCTAAAGAAGAATGACTTAACAACAAATGCGCATAAGTAGAGAGAATGAGCAGGACCAATAAAGCAGAGATGCATAAAGAGATAAGAGAACTGACAGGAGAAAAAACCTGCTCCTCAACAGAATGCATAAAATCTAAGGATGGAACAATCATATTGGAGAAAGAGGAAAGACTCCAGCGATGGGAAGAGTATATAAATGATCTTTTTTGCGACAGGAGAGAACAACCGAGAATACACAAGAGATGGATGGACCGAAAATACTAAAATCCGAAGTGGAAGCTGCAATGGCCAAAATGAACAGAAACAAAGCAGCTGGTCCAGACGGCATAGTGATAGAGCTGCTGATAGCCTTAGAAGAATATGGCAGAGAAAAAATTACCGACATAATAAACGAAATTTATAGCAGTGGAATAATACCAGACGACCTATGCAAGTCGATATTTATAGCACTACCGAAGAAACCAGGTGCAAACGAGTGTGAACTACAGAGAACTATCAAATTAATGATCACATTACAAAACTGATTGTCAGAATCCTGATGAATAGAGCGAGAAGCAGAATCAGGCCAGAAATAGTGCAGTAATAGTGCGGGTTCGTCAAATACACTGGAACAAGGAACGCCATATTCATGATTAAGATGATCTTCGAAAGAGTAATACAAATGAAGAAAGACTTGTACCTATGTTTTATTGACTATGTGAAGGCATTCGACAAGATACGACACAAAGAACTGATGGAGATGCTCGGCAGCCTCGACATTTTTGGGAAAGACATAAGAGTAATCAAGAATCTCTACTGGCAGCAAACGGCCTGCATACGGACAGGTAACGATCTCAGTAGATTTACAAAGATAGAAAGAGGCGTAAGACAAGGATGTGTATTTTCACCGGATTTGTTCAACTTGTACAGCGAGAATATTTTGAGGACCCTAGATGACATGCCAGGATTTGTTATTGGAGGCCACAACTTGAACAACATAAGGTATGCAGATGATACAGTGCTGATTGCAGACACGGAAAGGAAATTACAAGACCTTCTATAGAAGGTAGCGGTGGAGAGTGACAAGAAAGGACTACAAATAAACTTTAATAAAACTGAATGCATGGTCATCAGTAAAAGGTGCAACCCAAAATTCAAATATAGGTGGAAGACACCAGAATCAAGCAAGTACAAAAATTTAAATACTTAGGAAATGTTCTAACAGGAGATGGAAAGTGCGACACAGAGATCCGAAGGCGAATTGGCATGGCAAAGGACGCGTTCCAGAAGCTGATTAAAGTACTAACACACAGAAAAATTTCACTAGACACAAAGAAAAGAGTGCTGGATTGCAATGTGATGTCAGTTCTTCAATACGGCAGTGAATGCTGGACAATATCATCGAAAATGAGGACAAAACTAGGAGCAGCGGAAATGTGGTTCTACAGAAGGATGCTGCGGATATCGTGGCAAGCAATGGTGAGGTGTTGGAAAGAATGGCAACAAAAAGGAAATTAATACTGAGCATCAGGAAGAGACAACTGAAGTTCCTGGGACACGCAATGAGGAAGGATAGCTTGGAGAACCTGATACTGACTGGCCAGATAGAAGGAAAGAGAGACAGAGGAAGGCAGCGGATAACATATTTGCAGGGCCTGGTCGGGTGGATGACGGAACGGGTGTTACCAGGAGTAACAGGAACAAACATGCTGAGGGCTACAAGGGATAGGGAGACGTGGAGGGCCATGATCGCCTACGTCCTGATGGGACAGGTCACATAGAAGAAGAAGAAGAAGAAGAAGAAGAAGAAGAAGAAGAAGAAGAAGAAGAAAATACTAACAGGCCAGATAGAAGGAAAAAGAGACAGGAGAAAGCAGCGGAAAACATATTTGAAGGGCCTGATCAGGTGGATGACAAAACTGGGATTGCGTGGTGTAACAGGAGAAAGTGTGCTAGAAGCCACCAGGGATAGGGAGACGTGGAAGGCCATGATCCTGAAAGAACAAGGCAGATAGAAGAAAAAGAAGAAGAAAAAGAAGAAGAAGGAGATAACCATCTATATATCATCTTATTATAATAGATCTACTCATTTATTGTTCACCCCATTTCTAAGTACACACTGCTCGGTCCAGCAACTGAATTCACTATATCCCCAAATTCAAAAATAAGTGGTTTTATCCCCAAAGTTATTGTCCCTTGGGACAATCTTGAGTGTGCAATATCTTACAACATGTATCTTGTAACTGTTTAAAAAAGTAGAAAGAAACTATTAATTGCATAAGGAAAAAGACTTTCTTGCTGCAGACACGTTTTCCTCTTAAGATAGATAAAGAAAAAACTTTCTGCATTTTCGTTTTCACAAACAAGTGATTCTTTCTCAGCTGAAAAAATGTTTCTCGCTCCATCGGTTAACAGATGTCTCCTTTCTCACTTCCCATAACGTAGCGAGGTCAGTTTCCTCAACAGCCCCAACTTTTGTATCCCTTGTTTTATGGTTATTCCTCTGGGTTTTTCATTAAGTAAATGATATTTTTCCCTTGTGAAACATCAAAGACATGTTGTTTTTTTTTCTCGGGGAAGCGGCAAATTTTCCAAAGATCGCTCGATTAATAATTTTTGGCACTAGAGTATTTAACTATGAACAGTAGGTTCTGGTGGTAACACCAGAATGTTTTTGAAGATGGAATTCTAAAGAAATTGTCGCTAATAAAACTAAACCAGATAAAAATTATCTTAGGAATGTATTTTTTTTTTTTGTTTAGTCTCGGTTATGGAGAGGGCCTCGGTCAATATTTATGGTTTTGGTCATAGAGAGGACATCAGTGAATGGTTAAGATCTTGGTTATAGATAGGAAACTGATCAATGGTAATGGTCTTGCTTATAGAGAAGACATCAGTCAATGGCAATGGTTTGGGTAATGGAAAAGACAACAGTCAATGATTATGGTCTTGGTTACAGAATGGACATAGGGGAATGATTATGGTCTTGGTTATAGAGAGGACATAGGTCAATGATTATGGTCTTGATTATACAGATTACATTAGTCAATGGTTATTGTCTTGCTTATAGAGTAGAAATCGGTCAGTGGTAATGGTCTTGATATAGAGAGGACGTCAGTCAAGGGTTATGGTCCTGCTTATGAAAAGGACATCGTTCAATGGTACTGATCTTGGTTATGGAGGGCACATCAGTGAATGATTTTGGGAAAAACAATTGTCAATGGTAAGGGTATTGGTTATAGAGATGAAATCGGTCAATGATTATGGTCTTCGTTATGGAGAGGACATCAGTCAATCTTTATAGTCTTGTTATGGAGAGGTTATTGATCAAAGTGGAGATCGGTTAGTGGTAATGATCTTGATTATACAGAGGACATCAGTCAATGGTTATTATCTGGGTTATGGAAAGGACATCGGTCAATGGTTATGGTATTGGTTAAAAAGAGGAATTCATTCAATGGTTATGGTCTTGGTTATAGAGAAGATATCGGTTAATGGATATGGTCTAGGTTATAGGGAGGAAATCAGTCATTAGTTATGGTCTTGTTATGAAAAAGACATCGGTCAATAGTTTTGATGTTGGTTACAGAAAGGACATCGGTGAATGATAATGGTCTTCGTTGTAGAGAGGACATAGGTCAATGGTTATGGTCTTGTTTATAGAGAGGATATCAGTCAATGGTTACGGACTTCTTGATTATACAGAGGTTATAAGAATTATAAGAGGTTATAAGAATATTATTGTCTTGGTTATAGAGTGGTCATCGATCAGTGGTAATTGTCTTGTTATAGAGACGACGTCAGACAATTATTATGCTCCTGCTTATGAATAAGACATAGGTCAATGTAATGATCTTGGTTATGGAGAAGACATTAGTGAATGGTTATGGTCTTGGTTATGGTCTTGGTTATGGAGAGGACAACGGTCAGTGGTTTTGGTCTTGGTTATGGAGAGGTCATTGGTCAGTGGTTATGGTCTTGTTTATAGAAAGGAGATCAGTATATGATTAGGATCATGGTTATGGGGAAAACATCGGTTAATGTTTATGTTTTGGTTATAGAGAAGACATCGGTCAATTACATATCTTTAAAGCAAAATAAATAAATAAAAATAATAAAAATGAATAAGACGAATGCATTCTTGTTAAATGCATTGTTTACCTTCAGGGAACTGGAAATGATAGCTGTCCACAATTTCCTCTCCCTTTTTCGAAACTTGTAAAACTTATAGACAACATTTATGAACAAATAACTGTACCAAATAACAGAAACCATATAATTTGATGACTTCCAAATGCAACAGTATTTACAACGAATAGCAGATTTGACTCGATAAGAAAATGATGACAGTCAGTACTGTAAAGTGCAATAACAGCTAATAGAACAGAGAAACCTATTATCTTGAAAATTTGTTTAAACTAAAAGAATTTATGAATTTCAAAAACAATATAAATTGCTGCTCGCTAAATGAACGCTGATTGTTTCCTTATAACAATCCGGATAATATTACTATTGCCATTACGATATATAATATACTCCCGTATCTATCTATCTATCTATCTATCTATCTATCTATCTATCTATCTATCTATCAATCACAGCTTGTTCATATCTATCTATCTATCTATCTATCTATCTATCTATCTATCTATCTATCTATCTATCTATCTATCATAGCTTGTTCATATCTATCTATCTATCTATCTATCTATCTATCTATCATAGCTTGTTCATATCTATCTATCTATCTATCTATCTATCTATCTATCTTATTGTATACAATGGCTGTTCATAAAAGTTCTTAGTTCTTGTCAGGATAAAAAGTTTTCAGTAACTCTCATATATGCCGGTCGATACTTGTATAAGCATACATATAAGGTGCACTATTTTTGAAGATAATAATAGTTTCGTGAAAAAAAAAAACCCATACTAATTAATCCATAGCTGGGAGAGAAGAAGTAAAGCCATACCTTTCCCAAGTGTATTTGCTCGTAAATGAATATAAAGAACTCAACTGGAAATGGAACACGGCTCTCCGATTAACAATTCCGAGTCGTCATCCATTACACTACCCGCACACCAAAACTTACAACAGCTGGTATTCCAAAATGAATTAAGTGCATTAACATGGCAGCATTGTTTTAAGAGATAGACGTTATAAATTCCAACTGATAACTGATCTGACTGCTCGGTCAATGAATGCTTAATATTTTCTTATAGGAAGGCGGTTAATATTATCATTACAATTTATATTCGTCTTGAAAAGATATGTGCCCGGGAAAAAAAACGATACGTTTTTTCTCTGAGAAGCATTTATGTTACAAGTAAAGCATATGATTACTTAGATTACACTGACCAACAATTTTTAACTTTCAAAAAATTGCCAGGCTAAGAGTCGGTGACTTTTAGTAATTAACGTGCACTGATTCCGAATCTGTAAACTGTTTTTCTCGATCGTATCTCAATTTTTTAAAATCTCATACTAAAATTTTATATTTTTTTCGTAAATTAAGGCTTTTTAGACCAAATATTATAGTTTCACTTAATTTATTTAAGGGATTTTCAATTAACATTTTAATGATTGTTTACCTTATTTTACGAATCTAAATTATTTATAAATGGAACTTTCTCTGTGTGTGTATGTGTGTGTGTCTGTGTGTCTGTGTCCGTTACCTATAGACTCAGAAATGGCTAAACCAATTTTCTTGAAAATTTACACAGTTGTACTATAAGCGTTTGCGAGTGTTATTAGCTAGGTTTTGTGTCGAGGTAACTCCGATAAATATCAAAAATCGATAATCGAAAATATCGGGTTATGGAAGTGGTCCGATTTTAATCAAATTTGATACATTCATAGACAAAGACATAAGAAACGATATTCAGAAGTTTCAAGGTTGCAGTTCTTACAATAGTGCAGAAAATCAATAATATATATATATATATATATATATATATATAACAGACAAGATGTTTGTGTATGTGTCTATTTATCTGCCTGCATATCTGTATTTTTCAGACCTTTTATTTTAGTTACTGCTTAAGGTTTGGCTTTAAGTAGGTATACTTGTAGTTCTTAGTCTCAGCCATGATACGATTTACTCAGATAACTTATTTAGCCTTCAAAATTCAGTTTACGACGAAAAAAACTTATTTGATATCGATATCAGAAAATCAAAATTTGACTTACATCCATTCATTTTCCTTTCAGTCTACAGGTTCGCTTTAACTGGAAACAAAAATTGTCTTTAGTCATTCGTGCCAACGTCCAAAGAGTCTGAGCTCCAGGACCATGGATTAGTTTTAAAGCTTTCATTACACTCGAGCAACGCCAGGCTATACTGCTAGTATACAACTATATTTAAGTTTTCAACAAAAATATACTATTTTAACTATTTATTTTTACGTTTTTACATGATAAAATGTTTCAAAAAGTTGTAAAATTAATTTAAATTGCAAGAAAAAGGCATACACGAAACAAATCTAAACTGTGAGCCATGTTTAACGGTACTTAAGATTCTTCTGGTTCTGGAAAAGGCATTAAATCCGGTGTTCCGATTGTCTGGAGAGAGCCGCAAAATCACACTGAAGATTGCCATTTCTGTCTTACAAGAAATAGCAATCTTCAGTGTGATTTGTGGCTCTCTCCAGACAATCAGAACAGAGAATTCAAGGCCTTTTTCCAGAACCATTTGCCCATTTCGATAGAGCAAGGAAACAAAACTAACAGCATATTTGTGGTGCCCATTTCTTGTCTTGATCTCCCACTTTAATTTCGAAATGTAGTTTATATAGTTTTTTGACGTAACTTGAGATATTTCGCTTGTAAGCCTTTGTTACACATTCACAAATAAAACAAAAAGGTTCTGGATTGTTATTACAAGTTCCACTAGACATTTTAATTTATTTAAGTATTATATTTTCCTGAAAATAATATATATATATATATATATATATATATGTGTGTGTGTGTGTGTGTGTGTGTGTGTGTGTGTGTTTATTATAAATTACTTTTTTAGAACATGTACAAATTTTTATATAAATCCACTACAAATCGTACATTTGTTTCGACATTTAAGCGACAGTGTCTCATCAGGTGGAAAATATTCACAGCTCTATATATTATATATCGAGCACTGTTTTAAATTAACGTTTTGGACGCTATAAAAATTTTTTTTTCTTCGTTCCTTATTCACTCGGATATATATATATACGAGGGTCATTCAATAAATGAGGTGAATGTTTAGGTATAAGGATTTTAATACAGATAGAAGCTTCCTTTTTTTAATTTTTTTTTCTTTACTTTTTTTCAAAGGGATTTTATTTTATTTTTTTGCAGATTGAAAAAAAAAACTTTGAGAATTTTGGAGATTAACAAAGATGGCCGAGCAAGAAGCATGCTCCATGGTTGAACAGAGGTCAGTTATCAACTTTTGGGTTGTTGAATGGTGCAAACCAGTTGAAATTCATAGGAGAATATCAACTGTGTATTGTGCCACATGTTTCAACCAAAAATGTCTACAAGTGGGCTACATTGTTTAAAGCAGGACACAGTAGTGTTGAGGATGAAGACAGGCCTGGGAGGCCTACAGAAGTGAGGTCTCCTGAGGTGATCGAATCGGTCAATGGTCTCATTCAGTCTGACAGAAGGGTGATAGTGTATGACATTGCTATGATTTTGAGCCTATCTTTTGTGACAGCACATAGAATTGTCCGTGATGACCGTGGCTACTCGAAGGTCAGCTCACACAGCAGCCCAAACGGTGCAGACCATCAACGAGCTGGGCTGGGAATTGCTCTCTCATCCCCCTTACAGACCAGACCGTGCCGCTTCAGACTTTCACCTGTTTGGTCCCTTGAAAGGGACGATGAATTCAAAAGTGCTCTGAGACAACAGTCCAAAGATTTCTACGCTGAGGGAATACGGAAGTTTGTGCACAGATGGGAAAAGTGTGTGACAGTACTGGGAGACTACGTTGAAAAATAAAAAAAGTAAACTTTCATCTGTATTAGAAGTCCTTATACCGAAAAAAGTACATTATTTATTAAATGACTCTCGTATATATATATATATATATATATATATATATTAAAATATATTAAGTAATTTTGAAATTTACGTGTAAGTGTAAAATTTACATAATAATGTAAAAATTTTAATTAATATTTACAGAAAACTGAAACCTGATGGGCAAAAATGTGTGTTATTTTCGTAAACTATGCAAAAAATTACCTTAGAAACGGTCCTTCTCTGCTCTGTAATGTTTTGGTTGTTGGACAGTGATATTTAAATTTTTAGGACTGTTTTCCCTCATTATTATTTTCATCTTCACTACTTTTCTGACGTTGTACACGCCGACCTTTTTTATGTCATCAAGAAGAGGAAAACAGTTTGAACAATGTAAATAATGTAAATCATTGTAATAACTCATCTCAGAAATCCGAATCCCCGGCCTAACTCTATCAGCCGAAAGTGAAATGACTACATTGAATCCATAGCTAAATCTGTTGCTAGGAAGGTCAGTTCCTTGTGTAGGGCCTGGAAGTTTTTCTCCTCCGAATCCATCTTGCACGTCTATAAATCTTCCATCTACCCGTCTATTGAATACTGCTATCACATCTGGTCTGGTGCCCCTGCTAGAGAATCTGCAATATAATTGATCCTGACATGGTGGCTCAACTACAGTCACATTCTCACTGACCTAATGTGGCTTCTCTCTGTCTCCTCTATAAATACTTTTATGGCTTCTGCTCCGATGAGCTTAGCTCCCTGGTGCCCCCTCTGTATGAATTTAGTCGAGCTACTAGACTATCAACTAGGTCCCACTCTTTTACAGTGAAACCAATCAAATGAAACCGCATCTTCTACTCTAATAGTTTCTTTGCTCGCATTTCTTGCCTGTGGAATTCCGATCTGTATACTTGTTTTTCTGACAGCTACAATCTCCAAGAATTTGAATGCAAAATCAATTGCCATTTCTTATCTCCTGGACTCGCATCCTTTCCCTGACAAATCTTGTTTAATGTTTTTAGAAATTGTGCTTTTTTTTGGCAGGACGGAGCCCAACCGTCTTCAGCCTGGTTTGAATACAGATTTTTTCTTTTTCTAGACCGGTTGCCACCCAAGGCTGTAGAACCCAGTCTGCCCTGCTATTTTATCCATAGCTTAGGGGAAAAGAGATGTATTCATACCTTTCCCTTGGAACGTAAGTGAATGTAATGAATCCGACTGGAATTCGAACTCGGTTCTCCGATTTCTTAATCCTAGCTGCAATTACTCCACCATGCCTCCATTCTTGCTTTCATTCTCAGAAATGTAGTAAAAAAAAAACCATGATTTGAAATAAAAGGTCCGAGTTTGTTAAATAATATGAATGCATTCCAAATGAAATTGGAAGTCTCCACTGTTCATTACTTACGAACCGGAATTAGATTCAAACATAGACAAATTAGAATTTTTGTGCAGTCATACATATAATAATATTTAAATTCTTTTGAGAAGACTTGGAATCCGTTAATTTTTTGAAACTTCGGAAGGGCACGGCTTCTCTCTTTTAGGTCGAAAAGCCACAAATTATATTAATGTTAGTTTGAAAGAGTAAAGTGCACGTGACACGTGATTGACCAATGAAACTGAAACAACACAAAAGTAAAAAAAAAAAACAATAGCAGAATAGCTTTCTTCTTTTTCTCCATATCACATTCTCTGATGCGGCATTAATAAAAGTGAAACATGTGTGATTTTATAAAAGTCTCCTATCTGAAAATGATTACGCATGAAACATCTCCAGTGCTTAGAAAATTTGCTCAGAGTTCGATCTGCCGTTTTATAACGGCGCACAGATAAAAAAAGGGCCTAAATATTAAAATTAAAAACTTACTTCTCTGCTACATTCAGCAATAAATTTAACTTCAAACACTAAAAGTTTGGCAAAATTAAGAGGACACTTAACACATCAACCGAATTAATGAACGATTCCTTTTATATTCAATCAATAAATAATATAAAAATTTGAAATATATACGAAAATTAATGAGTGTAAAGATTTTAATTTTGTATCTGAAGTAGGCAATATTATACTGAGGTATTGTAAATATTTATACTATTTAAATTGTTCGGACAGTTGTTTTCATGTTCATTGCTATATTCACGGCGTTTCAGCCGTTGTACGCCGTGACACTCTTCAAGCGATTGGTATTTCGAACTAACCCTTTATTTCATCCACCAGAATAAATTGTTTTAGTTCCACGTGTCATGTCTCTTCCTGGTGTCTCAGTATCTTTTATCCCGCTTTAGCTCAAATCTCTAATTTTTGGTTCAACTGACATTTAATTTTTTTGTACAAACAGCAACAGAAACTTGTCTATAAATGTAAAATTTTAAAATTCAAATTAAAAATAAAAATCTGAATTAAAAATGAAAAACGGAGAAAATATTTATTAAAATAAACCTTTAAAATTATCCAAATTAAATATTACAACTAATTTTGTTAACGCAATTTATTTGTTATATATATATATATATATATACCTACACAGACATATAATTTATCTTTGCTCTTTCAAGTTGTTCAGGGTTTTCCGTGTCTCGTCGAAAATTTAACGTATCTTTCGAAATCACTCCATCAGAGAATACAATACTTAGATTTTCAGTCATGTGATGCTTGTCTTAAAGAAGGCATGTCATTTTTGAGATTTCTTGAGATTCTATGCCTGAAATTTCACGAGATTTAATTCCTGAAATGTTACTAGATTTCTGTCTTGAGATTTTTACGAGATTTCATTCTTGATATTGCACGAGATTTCATTCCTGAGATTTTATTTCTGAGATTTCACGAGATTCTTCTTCTTTATAATACCTTGTCGCTTTTAATTTCTTTACCCTAGGTATCTCTCCCAGACTCCGTTCTGTCATCCATTTGCTCAAGCCCATCAAGTAGGTCTCGCGCTGCTTTCCCCTATCTCTCCTTCCCTCTGTCAGCTTTACGAGCATCATGTTTTCCAAGCCCTCCTTCTTCGTTACCTGTCCCAAAAACCTGAGTAGCCATTTCCTGATTACAAGTATAAGTTTCCTTTTCGTATTTTCTGAGACTGAATTCTAACGTGATTTAATTCATGAGATTTCACGAGATTACATTTCTGAGAAATCACGAAAAGTGTGTGTGTCTGTCTGTCCCGCTGCTTGTCTGTCTATGTCTAGCAGTATAGCCCGACGTTGCTCGGGTGTAATGAAAGCTTTAAAACTAATCCATGGTCCTGGAGCTCAGACGTTGGCACGAAAGACTAAAAAGCAATAGTTGTTTCCAGTTAAAGTGAAACCGTAGACTGAAAGAAAAAAAATGAATGGATGTAATTCAAATTTTGATTTCCTGGTATCAATATCAAATAAGTCTTTTTCGTCGTAAACTGAATTTTGAAGCCTAAATAAGCCATCTGCTTAAATGGTATCATGGCTGAGACTAAGAACTACAATTTATACCTACTTAAGGCCAAAACCGAAGCAAAACCTAAAATAAAAGTGCTGAAAAAAATTCTGTATATTTTTCAGCACTTTTATACAGGCAGATAAACAGATACACACACTAACGTCTTGCCTTTTATATACATATGTATATTATCGATTTTCTGCACTATTGTAAAAACTGCAACCTTGAAACTTCTGAATATCGTTTCTTATGTCTTTGTCTATGAGTGTTTAAATTTGATTAAAATCGGACCAGTCCTTCTACAACCCGATTTTTTCGATTATGGATTTTCGATATTTATCGAGGTTACCTCAACACAAAACCTAGCTAAGAACACTCGCAGACGCTTATAGTACAACTGTGTAAATTTTCACGAAAATCGGTTCAGCCATTTCGGAGTCTATAGGTAACGGACACACAAATACACACACACACATACACACAAAGTTCCATTTATAAATAAGTTTAGATAGTATATGTTTAGAAAATTATCTGCTGCCTCGATACACTAAATATTAAAAAGATGTAAGGCAATGATGTGTCTTTTCGCTAGATCTGTCCAATCTCTTTAATGAGACCTAGCCAGAACTTGGTATCCACGCGTTGAGGCATTCTTATTACAATGCAATACGCAGATGACATTGTGCTGATGGCAGACTCAGAAAGAAAACTATAAGGCTTCATAGATAAGGTGGTAAAAGAAAACGGGAAAAAATGAACGGAAAAAAAAAAACAGAATTAGAAAAACTGAAAACACAAATTACAAATACTATTTACGAATTTACATATTCTTTGAAGATCTGTGTTCTTGATCAATCCAGTATTTAACCCTCTAGGGCCATTCGTATCATATTTGATACAGTATGAAAACAAGCCTTGAAAGAAATATTTTCCTGAAAAATTTTTTAAGAGAAATATTTTATAAATTTAAAATGAAAGCAGTACTGACTGCTCAGTCAATGAATACCAAATGTTTCCTTATAGGGAAATACTGTATCAAATATGATACGAATGGCCCTAGATGGTTAATAAAAGATTACAAAAAGAGGTTTCTGCTTAAGTATACATAAATATATATTTATATTGAGTTATGATATTGTTTACTGCCAAGAGTGTTGATTTTTCAGGGGTCTTTACTGATAAAATGTATTATAACAAACAGGATTTTTTATCGTAAAGTGCTCGATATCGGGGTGGAGATAGAGTTTTGATAAGCACGAAGTACTTGTCATTAATATATATATAGAGAGAGAGAGACAGAGAGAGAGAGATAGGTGTGGGCTTGTGACGCTGGGTTTCACGCACTTGCGATCGTCAGACAAAAAAGAGCTTGAAACCCAGCGTCACAAACTCATAACTATATGTATGAATATGCCAGCTGTATCACTGATATTGAGTACTTTCAAATAAGTACCGCGCATATATAATATATAACTAATATAATATATATAACAAATTGCATATATATATATATATATATATATATATATATGTGTGTGTGTGTGTGTGTGTGTGTAACTGGTACAATATAATGCCCAACGTTGTATTGAGCACTCTTTATAAAAGTAAATGCATAAACAGCAGGTAAAAAAGCCCCAAAAAACTACGAATTCCACAACTTTGTTACAATATATATATATATATATACAGATTCATATATATATATATATATATATATATATATATATATACGATCCGTTTAGGTGAAACCTAGGTAGGTCTGTCTGGCTCACTAGGTATTTTTTACTTATTTCGCTCTACCTAAGTATTGAGCGCTTTTTGTGAGTTGAATTCTCCTATCGGGGTTTTTTTTTTTGGGGGGGGGGGGGGCTACGTGCTGACTCGGTCCGAACCCTTTTGACTGATGTTCATGTACTTAGTTCTTTCTTTTTTTTAAAAAACCGATTTTTCTTTCTTCGTAGATTCGTGGAACGTTTTTCGACACGAGTATAGTTATAATCTCATTTATATATATATATATATATATATATATATATATATAGAGAGAGAGAGAGAGAGAGAGAAAGACAGATATAAAGAGAGAGATACTTTTAACACAAGGAGATTGTCATTTAACTGAGCAGGATCATGCGGACATTGAAGTTTCAGAGTGAAAGCATTTTCGCGAAACTTCGAAGTCTGTATGAACCTGCTCAGTTAAAATTACAATTTTTTCACTAAAATGACCAATGCTCTGTCTACACCCCGATATCGAGCTCTTTACCTTAAAAAAATCCTGTCTGTCAAAATATCTATTATCTATTAAACTACTGAAAAAAAATACAAGAATCTTAGCGTGAAACATTACCATAACGCAACACTATATATATGTATGTATGTATGTGAGCATACGCTGTGTGTGTGTGTGTGTGTGTGTGTGTGTGTGTGTGTGTGTGTGTGTGTGAGGAGAGAAACAACCTCACATTTTTAGGAAAGAGATACGCACCACTTTATTCTAAACATTTGACCTTCGTTTTATTTTTTCCAATCCTTTTTTCTTTTTTTCTTTTTACTTTTTCTCTTTCTTTTTTTTTTTTGCAAATGTATTTTATTCCTCTCTCTCTCTCTCTCTCTCTCTCTCTCTCTCTCTCCTGCTCCTTGGCTGAGGAGAAATGGCAAATTTGAGAAGTCATCTTTTATCGACTCAATTTCCACTTTCGTTCGTGAATTCTCCATCTTTAAGTGAGTCACACCGCCATCAATATACCTACGTGTATTATTATAACCTGTAGAAGAAATATTACCGTTGGTTTCTCTTGAGGAAATGAATACAAATAGAAAAGTTATTATCGCTTTTTTTAAAAAAACAATCGTTAAAGCAAGGAAGACGAGAAGGGAACCGATTTTGAATGGTGTTTGGTGAAATTAGTGTCGATTCGTAGTTGGCTTACTTTTGTTTTTATACTTAATGCGTGTGTCTTAAATTATTAGAAAACTGGGTATTCATCTACAGGATGTTTAATTGTTAACTACCAGAAATTCTGACTCAAAGAGAAATTAAATAAAAGGACATTAATCAGAATGAATGAAAATCATGAAAAACAGTTAATTAGAAATGCAATCAAAGTTAAAATGCGTTTTGGTGCAGAGGATATCAGCTCGGAACGAGAAATCGGAGCGCCGAGTTCGAATTCCAGTTGCATTCACTTAGATTTCTTTTCCCCTGCAATGGTTTAAATAGAAGGACAGATTGGGTTCTATAGCTTTGGTTTGCAACCAGTCTACCGCAGAAATAAAAGGCAATCAACGGCGAGAAGATTTTCTGTTTTGTGAGTCTTGGATCAACAGAAACATGATCACGCAAACGTGTATCAATTATGGTACTTAACTAAGAAAATTAAATAAAGTGTTAAGTTTAGAATATCTTCGATATACTGAAGAAAGTCGTTGGCGTAAACAGCCGTATCGTTGTGATAACAACAACAACGACGAGGACAATAGTTCGAATATAAATAGAGTAAATATAGATAAAATATATAATTAATTTTCTGAGAATGAAGAAACACAAGAAGATGAGCCTGAAGGTCATGAAGATAATAACTGACCTACTTGGTTGGATACATACTAACGAATACTGAGGAAGGTGCTGCTGATTTTTGAGAATAGTTGTTGTTACAAGATCCCGTATCCGTATCAATAGTGTACTTGAAACAGTCTTAAAGAAATAAAAGAAAGCAAATTAAGTTATTTAGATAACGTCAGTATTTATGCACTATGTATCTTCAAGACGTAGGCGACCATGGCTCTCCATAATATCCTCTTCATTGTAGCTTTAAGCAATGTTTAACATTTTTCCCGGCTCTGCCTTCAATTCTCACAAACTGGTGAGTTAGATTATATGCTGTTTCCCATAAAACCTTTTTTTTTCTCACTATGTCTTGTGGGTATTAAACTTTACAAGTTGTCCTTCCTCATTAGGCGTTCAAGAAATGGTAACTGTATTTCTCTGATTTTAATTATGAGTGTTATTCCAGCTTCCATTTTCTTTAAAACATCCACATAGATCACATGTTCTGTTCATGGTTATCTCAGGATCCAACTGTATAGCTATAGCTCTGTTGTTTTCGGACTTTTTTCACCGGTAATGAAATTGCCACGCATTTACTGCCATACTTAATGATGGATATATCATAACAGTTCGGGACGCTTTTATTTTTTCTAGTGAAACTTTTCCTCAGACTTAATACTCTTTTATTTTCTAGAAGGTATTATTCGCTATTCTGATGGACCTTTGGACCTAGATGTCATACTTTCTGTTGTGTGATACCCACTTAGTTAAATGTATGCAGCTGCTTGAAATCAGAGGTGTTCAATTCGAAATTTAAAGCTTTCACTCTCTGTATTGTAGACGAATAGGTATTTCTTCGATTCTCTGATAGTTATTTCGATCTGCTTTCCTTTGCTACCTTCTCGAAGAGTTGTCATCCTCCTTCTTAGTCCGCTCTCAACGGATTGTCATTTTCGTCTTTTATGATTAAGATTGCGTCTGCCCTTAGATAATCTTGGCAGAATTCGGATGACAGCATTGCTGATATGGCAAGACTATAGGAAATAGAAACTGGAATATCCTGGAGATTAGTTGTCACAATCTGCATCGAAACACACCATTTTGCATCTTAGGCTATAATTAAGCACACTACTACTACTACTACTACTACTACTACTACTACTAATAATAATAATAATAATAATAATAATAATAATTAACCACATAATAATAAAAATGATAATAATAATAATGTGCAAATACTATGGAAAATATGTAAACAAACACTGGTATGAATATCACCCAGCACCGGTTACAGAAATAGCACCATTTTACGGGATTACACCATCTACACAGACAGAAAAATTGAAGCAAATAGGCCGGACATTGTTGTTAAAAACCAGAAAGAAAAAACTTGTCTATTAATTGATATGGCTTGTCCAGAGGCTTGTAACATAGCAACCATGAATTCGAAAAGCTGTCAAAATATAAAGACCTGGAAATTGAAATAGAAAAAATGTTGAAATTGAAAACAAGAGTCGTGCCAGTGATAGTAGGTGCACTTGGAATGATAAAAAATGGAATAAAACAACACTTTGAAAGAATCCCTGGAAACCCCAGCGTAAGAGATATACAAAAAATTGTCTTATTAAGTACAGCCCACACACTAAGGATAACTTTGCCTATGTAATGCTAGGGATGATGGGGAAGATAGAAAAAAACACGGAATGGAGACATAACAACACTTCACGACCTGACTTAGGTCTTCCCGCAGACTTTGTAGGTAGTGCGACCATAGCAGAAATAGAAATATGATGAAAAATGAGATAGTAATAATACTTAAGAGAAGAATGCAAATTAAGAAAAGAAAAGACAAGAAAAATACAGTATTTAACAAATTTAAACAATATTTCGACAGTTCGCCCGTCTTCTTTAAGTTATATTTTTAAAAAGTTTCAAGTATACAATATATAAATCTGAAAAGAAATGTCTTCGTAGAAACGTTGCTTGTCTTGTAATAAGAAAAAAATGTTCTAGTAACGAACGCGTCAAAATTCATGAAGCGCTGCTAGCGTGAAGGCTTGAGACGGACACGTGCTTAACATAATCATCTTGGAATTTTCCTTTAGATAATTACTAAGATGAATTAATTAAAGAGGTTAGTAGAAATATTCAGGAATTCCCTTGTCATTCTCTTCATTTCCTCGGAGCGAGAAGTTAGTGCTTCGCGTCCGTAACATTAGTTTAAGGGTAAAAAGTCGGTAGATTCTGAATATTTTTTCAGAATATACACGGACAATCTCATCAAAGATGAAGAAAAAAAGAAGCAATTGAAATGTGGTTCTGCAGAAGGATGTTGCGGATATCATGGACCGAACATGTGAGCAATGATGAGGTTTTGGAAAGGATGGAAATGGAAAGGAAATTAATACTGAGCATCTACCTAACTGGAGTAGATAGATCTATCTATCGCCCGGTTCACACTCCAACCATGTCTATTGAACAGGTTAAGAGGCTCATACCTTGTTCCCTGTTTAGGATGTGGTTTCCGGCTTTCTCTATTTTAATCTTTTCACTATTACGTAGCCCCCTGCACATCAGTGGCGTTACCGTCTTGCTCGGGGTGATACGATTTTTAAAAAAATCAGGAAGAGACTGCTGAAGTTCCTGGGACATACAATGAGGATGGAGGGCTTGGAAAGCCTGATACTAACGGGCCAGATAGAGAGAAGAAGAGACAGGGGAAAGCAGCGGATAACTTAATTGAGAAACCTGAGCAGGTGGATGACAGAACAGGGATTGCGTGGTGTAACCTGAGAAAGCGTGCTAAGAGCCACCAGGGATAGGAAAACGTGGAAAGCCATAGAAGAAGAAGAAGAAGAAGATGATGAAAAAGAAGAAAAAGTAGAAGAAGAAAAAGAAGAAGAAGAATAAGAAGAAAAAGAAGAAGAAGAAAAAGAAGAAGTAGAAGAGAAGAGGAAGAAGAAGAAGAAGAAGAAGAAGAAAAAGAAGAAGAAAAAGAAGAAGTTGCTTATAAAAATTAATAAAATGTCCTGCAAACTCCGTTGATGTTGTTTATAACAAACGTTATATCGTAACATTGAGTTACATTTTAGTTTTGTTTAAGTATCCAAGACTCAATACAAATGTGCTTTAAATGTTGAATTAAATTTAAATAATCCCCTATAGGAAATTCCATTGAAGAAGAATGAGATTAGAACGAGAGCGAGAACAGGTAGCGATTACGCCTAATCTCAGGATCAGACACAGCTAGAGCGAGTTGCTGATAGGCAAAGATATTCACAGGTGAGTAGTTGTTAAATCTCTGATAAATACTATATACAGCAAACAAAGATATGTAATGACAAATTTCCTACCATATATTACGAGATTATGATAAAAAAAATAAGCCGTCATTTTTTATGGCACGCGTAAATTAGTAATAATAGTAATAATACTGGTACGCAGTTTTGTGAAGGTTGTAAAAGAAGTTTAGTGAAAGTATGTAACTCATTGTCAATAGCCGTATTCAACCTGCACAAAAAAAAGATACAGAAGACTTCATGACAAAATAGACCCCCAAATAATTGATACTCTATAGGAATGATGGCTTCAGAGATAGTGCAAGTAAAGCTTATGTCTTACTTGATGGACTTGAGCAGATGGATAGTGGAGCGGGGATTGAGTGTGATAAAAGGAGAAGGGGTATTAAAAGCGACAAGGGGTTAGGAGATGCGGAAGGCTACGATTGCATACGTCTTGAAGGGACACAGCATATAGAAGACGGAGAAGAAAGTTCATAAGGGTTACGACTCATTTTCATTGACAAGAGTCTGGAAAGTCAAACAAAGAAGTAAAAATATGAAAATAATAAAAAATACCAAAAGAAAAAAGAAAGAAAGAAAGAACGAAAGAAAAAAAAAGAAAAACGAAAGAAAGAAAGAAAAAGAAGGAAAGAAAGACAGAAAATAGAAAGAAAGAAAGAAAAAGGAAAAAGAAAGAAAGAAAAAAGAAGGAAAGAAAGAAAGAAAAAAGAAAGAACGAAAGAAAGAAAGAAAGAAAAAAAGAAGGTAAAAAGAAAAAGGAAAGAAAAAAGAAAGAAAAAACGAAAGAAAGATAAAAGAAAGAAAGAACGAAAGGAAGAAAATAGAAGAAAAAAGAAAGAAAGAACGAAAAAAAGGAAAGTAAGAAAAAAGAAAGAAAGAAAGAATACACATAATGCACATAAGTCATTATGAATGAATTCTGGCAGATGCTACGACATCTTCGGTTAAGAACATAGTGACAGCAAAACAGGGGTAGCAAAACAGGGGTAGCAAAACAGAGGTAACAAGATCTGTCAGAGTAAACCAGAGAACATTACCAAGTTGCCCCTGTTGTGGATGGTGCACTCGAGTCTATTTCCAGGAATCTTTCTACTTTGCAAGATGCCTTGGTGATGACTGACATCATTCGGATTGTACAAGTTGAAGCACTGCTTGAAACAGCTCATCTGTCGAGGAAAGTAGTGCACCTTCGACCTGAGGGTAGGAGCTGAGATATAATTATCACCATCCAGCTAGAACATCTAAGAGTCTGAAAGGATATCAAATCAAAATATAATAATAATAATCAGTCTGTGGAAACCATATTAAACCATATTACAAGTGAATCCAGTGAACTGGAAAAGAATACAAAAGCATAAGCCTTACACTTTCGGCGGACCTCAAATGGAATGACTATATCGAATCCATTGCCAAATCTGCTGCTATGAAAGACGGCTATCTGTGCAGGGCCCGGAAGTTTTTCCCACCTGAATCTATTCTGCACATATACAAATCTACCAACCGCCCGTGTATTGAATATTGCTGCCATATCTGGTCGGGTGCACCTGCTGCTCTCCTTGGGCTTCTTGACAAAATACAAAGGAGGATCTGTAACGTGGTTGATACTGACTTGGCAGACCGGCTGCAACCACTCTCACACCGGCGTGATGTGGCTTCCCTGTGCCTCTTCTACAAGTACTTTCATGGCTTCTGCTCCGATGAACTTAGATCACTGGTGCCGCCCTAGCACGAATTTACACGAGATACTAGATTAGCAACTAGGTCCCACCCTTTTACAGTTAAACAGATAAGATGTAACCGTAAATTCTACTCCAACAGCGTCTTTTCTCGCGCTTCCCGCCTGTGGAACTCCCTTCCACAAGTCTGCTTTCCCGACAGATACAATCTCCAGGTGTTTAAATGTAGGGTCAATAGACACCTCCTATCACCCTAACTCCCAATTATTCTCAGAACACTCTCATCTACCCAACCCTCATTCTCGGTATCCTTACCCGCCTATCACCCACCCTCTGACATTTCCTATATTTAATCATCCTTTCTCCACTCTATGTAGCCCCCTGCGCAGTAGTGGCAGTGACATGGCTTGCTCGGGGTGAAACGCTTATAAAAAAAAAAAATAATTGATAGTACAGGAACAGTGATGCTCTTGAAACTGCACAAACCACATGGTTTTGAACTTATCAAAAAGTATTTAATTATAAACCAGTGCATGTCCTTTAAATTAAAAGAATATAATAAGATAATTTCGTACTTCGATACTAAGAGCGACTAACCTATCCCGTATCCAAACATGAAGACTGAATTTGAGGGTTGTAAAAAAGAAGCAACTGAGCGCCTATCACATCAAAAAGAGAAAATATATGAAAATAAGAAAACAGCAGCCACAAGAAAGAATGAAAGAAAGAAAGTAAAGAGAAAACGAAAGAAAGAAAGAAACAAAGAAGGAAAAATAGAAAGAAAAAAGAAAGAAAGAGAGAAAGAAAGAAAGAAAGAAAAAAAGAAAGAAAGAAAGATAATGGCATAGAATAAATGAGACATAAAGAAAAAGAAAGAAAAGAAAGAATGAAAACGTCACTGACAGAAATAATGTTAAAAAATAAAATAAAACAAGAAGATACAACGATAAAAAAAGAATGAATTAACAAATTCAAAAAGGGAGAAAAATAGGAAAATATAAAAAGAAAACGCAACCACAAGAAAGAAAGAACAAAGAAAGAAAGAAAGAAAGAAAGAAAGAAAGAAAGAAAGAAAGAGAGAAGTGAATAAATAACAGTATCGAAAAAAAGAAAAGAAAAAGAATGGAAAATATAGAGGGAAATGAAAACACGAATAACAGAAATAATGTAAAAAATAAAATAAAACAAAAATAAACAAAGAAAAACCAAAGAAAAGTAATGCGGAGAAAGAAAAATAAAAGAAAGGAAGAAAAAATGCGGAAATGAATTGAAAGAAAGGAAAAAGAAGAAACAATATCTAAAGAATTGGCTATAAAAAAAAATAAGGAGACAAGGAAAAAGAACAAAAGAAAGAAAGAAAGAAAGAAAAACAAAACACAACAAAAGAAAGATCAACGATGCAATAAAAAACCCTTCAAGAAAAATAATGGAAAGAAATAAAAAATAAAGTATAAATAAATCATTCTAAATGCAAATGTAAAAAGAAAATAGAAAAAATAACAAAAATGAGTAAAAAAAAAAAAGAGGCAAAAAAGAAGAAAAAGGAGAGACCAAAAATAAAACAACTGCATTTTCATGATCGTCAACAAAATTTCAAACGAAGTCAAGATGCTGTTTTATTTCAGCAATAAAAAGAAATATGTAATGCTTAAAATTATGCAGGATATAAACATGTTCGCCGCTTCACACGATCTTCGTCTCTTTAAATATGCGATTGAATGTCCGCAGTTTTGTTCCGACGTAACTTAAACAGCCGAACAAGCAAAAATTTGGACGCGTGAATAAATTGCACTTGACGTCTCAGTGCTGTATATTTGAATGCCTGAATAAAAAGTGATAAACACCCAGTTAAACAAATACTCAAAAAATCCTAATAGCTTTTTACTGAGGATATTAGTCTTATTATAACCAGTGATATTTCCTTCTCATTAGTTATAGCAGGACTAATATCCTGATCTTGGTCGTTGAGCTCTCTGGCCTTGTTAAGTTGGTTGGTTGGTTGGTTGGTTGGTTATGGAACATCGGCCTGGGCGGGTCATTTATTGCCAAACAAATTTTATTTATTGCTGCTAATACTTTTTTTTTTCAACAAGTTATTATTGTTGTTTTTATATAAGTTTTGTGTCTAGTAATACTTTCTTTTTTTTTAGTATCAAGATTCATTGGGATTTGTTTGGGTTTTTTTTCTTAAGGGCAGGGTCCCTAAGTCCTACCCTTGCTATTTAAACCATAATTGGAGTGAAGGGACGGATCAATAGCTTTCCTAAGGGTACCAGTGCTTACGTGAATGCAGGGTATTCAACTGGAATTCGAACTCGGCTCACCGGTTTCTCTTTCTAAGCCGATCTCTACTGCATCACAACGCACATCCGTCACTAAACGCTTACAGCACCTGGTATTCCAAAGCGGTCACCCATCTAAGTACTGACCAGGCTCAACACCTTGTTAAGTAACAACGCTAGTATTAAAAGAACCCAGTATTAGATGCCGGACAACAGCACGGAACCACTTCTTAATTTCTGTTGTTCCCAGGTTCACCCTGACCAGGGTGGTAGCAACTGTTAGGATCCCAGCTATGGTTAAACTGGGGCCAAAACACTATGAAAGTATAAAAGTAGACTTTTATAGTAAAAATTCCTAGAATATATTTTTGAAGAAAAGAATATTACCAGCAATAATTTTTATAGAAAAAAAAAAACAATTACCAGCAATACGTTTTTGAAGGAAATAATATTACAAGCAATACATTTTTGATCGAAAACAAATATTATCAACTACACATCTTTGAAGGAATAAAATATTTTCGGAAAAATACATACCAGCAACACACCTGACTCTCAACGAAAACCACTTTACAAAAATACGTAAAAAAAGCTGATCTACAAACTTATTTCTTACAAAGAATATATATTCTATCCATATCTTATTGGCATTAAATAACCCATTGAGTTTTTCTTCTTCTTCCATGTGCCCTGACCCTTCAGGACGTAGGCGATCATAGCTTTCCACGTCTACCTATCCCTGGTGGCTCTTAGCACGCGTTCTCCTGTTACAACATGCAACCTTCGTTCCGTCATCCACCTGATTAGGTCCTTCAGATATGTTATCCGTTGCTTTCCCCTGTCTCTTTTCCCCCTCTATCTGGCCTGTTAGTATCAGGCTCTCCAAGATATCTTTCCTCATTGCATTTCCCAGGAAATTCAGCTGTCTCTTCCTGATGCTCATTATTAATTTCTTTTTCGTTTCCATCATTTCCAAAACCTCATCATTGCTCCCATGCACGATCCATGATATTCACAGCATCCTTCTGTAGAACCACATTTCAGTTGCTTCAAGTTTTTCCTTCATCTTTGATGATATTGTCCAGCACTCACTGCTATATTGAAAAACTGACAAAACATAGCAGTCCGGTACTCTCTGTTTTTATCGAAATTGTCCTGTTTCTTAATACTTTACTCAACTTCTGGAATGCTTCCTTCGCCACGCCAATTCACCTTCGGATCTCTGTGTCGCCCTTTCCCTTTTCTATTATAACACTTCACAGGTATTTAGATTTACCTGTATGTGGTATATTGGGCTGCCCTTTTTACTGATGACCATGCATTCGGTTTTCTTGTACTTTATTTGTAGTCCTTTCTTGTCACTCTTTTCAGCTACCTTCTGCAGGACGTATTGTAGTTTCCTTTCTGTGTCTGTTATCAGCACTGTATCATCTGCAACCTTAGGTTGTTTAAATTGTTGCCTCCGATGACAAATCCAGGCATAACTTCTAGGGTCCTCAAAATATTCTCGCTGTACAAGTTGAACAGATCCGGTGAAAAGACGCATCCTTGTCTTACGCCCCTTTCTATCTTTGTATATCTGCTGAATTCGTTACCTGTCCGTATACAAGCGGTTTGCTGCCAGTAAAGATTCCTGATCACTCTTAAGTCTTTCCCAAATATGTTCAGGCTGCCGAGCATCTCCATCAATTCTTTGTGGCGTATTTTGTCAAACGCCTTCGCATAATCAATAAAGCACTGGTATAAGTCATTCTTCATTTGTATTGCCATTTGAAAGGGCATCCTAATTATAAATATGGCATTCCTTGTTCTAGTGTCTTTGATGAAACCGTACTGTTCTTGTCCTATCTCTGGCTTGATTCTGCTTCTCGTTCAGTTTTGTTATATGACTCATTCAACTGATGGTTCTGTGGAGTTCGCACTCGTTTGCTCCTGGTTTCTTAGGTAGTGCTATACCATAAAACAAAACAAATCAAACCAAACTAAATAAGAACGCAGTGAAATGGTCAGTTGATGTAATCTACTTTTATAGACTGAATAAATGATTCAATTCGAAATTACTAATCGATTCAGTCAGGTAAGTGACACACACTTTGGTGTTCATGTTTCTTTCGATACAAGACTGACTAAGCAAAAAGTTTTCCCGCAGCAGAATGCCATTTCTTTTTGCAGTAGACTGGTTGTCAACCAAGACAAATAAGCTCACTCTGCCCTGCTTTTCTACTCGTAACTCGGAAAGGAAGAGATAGATTAATACCTTTCCACGTGGAAAGAGCCCTGAAAACCCGACTGGTACAATTAAGATGATAATAATCTAACTAAGATGAGGATATTAGTCAAACTGTAAATAATGTAAATAAAAGTATAATAATTTTCCTTCGACCACTGGTCCTGGGTATAACCGCAAACTGCATCCGGCAGCAAGGCCTCTGATTGGGAGATTGTGAAAAGCATGAAACCACCTCTTAATTGGTGTTGTTCCCAGGTCTACTCTGACCTGGAGTGATAACACCTGTTAGGGTCCCACTATGGGCAAATAGTTAACAACCCCAAACTGAGGTTAAAACACTATGAAAATATAAAACTACACTTTCATAGAAATATATACATAAAAATAGACATTTATAGAAAAATAGACATTTTTGAAGAAAAAATATAACCAACAATACAATTTTGAAGAAAGAATTATTACCATAACACATATTTGAAGGAAAAAAACTTATTCTCAGCAAAACATTTTTGAATACAAACTAGAAGACATTTTCAGTTTTCTAAAATAAAAAAGAATAAAAACAAAAAGTTTTCATTAAAATCTGACTAAATCAACCTTCTTCATATAACCAAACATTAAAAACTACCTTAAAACCCCACCTATTTTGGCATTAAATGACCCACAGAGGTTGGCATTTAACAAAACTCAAACTCAAACCCTTTCCTTCGACCACAGATACAAACATTGTCTACTAACATATAGGGTGCGATGAGTAAATTGTCGTCTAAACTACGCCCAAATGAAAATAACACTGACATCTCATTTTAACAGATATATTTACCAAAATTACACAAAAAATTTCTTCAAATATTCAAAAATAAATGCCTTCAATAAAATCGGTATTGGGTTAAACCATGGCCTCCAGACGACTTCGGAATCTTCTGCAACTGATCTAGACAGTCTCCTTGTTTAAGTTGCTGTCATAATCCTTGCCTTCAGTTCATCTTTGATGAGTTTTGATCAACAAACACATAATAATCAAGGGGGTTGCAGTCTGGGGAATTAGGTGCCCCGATATAAGGGTGACGCGGTCACAGAAATCTTCTGACAGCCATGACTGAGTCTCTTCTGTTTGTGTGGCATGGTCTCAAGTTCTGGTGTCAGACACAGGGTCGTCCAACAGCCATCCTTCTCCTCCAAGGCAGGACTACGTCCTCAAAACTCTTGATGTCGGCCTCCCTGTTTAGTCTGAGTCCCTTACAAACACATTCGGGAGTTCTTTTCTTATCAAAACGACCAGAGTGAGTTTTTCGAGCTACCGTATTTTCGTATTCGCCATTAGATTTATCCAACTCTTTCCGAATTCTTAACACCCAAACACTCTTAATTAGTTGTATTAGAGCTTCCGGCATGACTGCAAAAGCTGTACAGTGTGCCACGCTTCCAAATTTCTGGCGCTTCCAATTTGTTTTTTTCTCAAAGACGGTGCCCAACTGACCCTGTGCAACGAGAAAATCAAAAGCAACGTGCATGCGCGAAAATAAAAATTATAAAATAGCGACAGTTTACCCATCGCATTCGGAAATTAACTAATGGTGAAAAGGCGTGATAATCAGTCGAGGGATTCACCGACTCACCAACTGTTGATTTGAAAACCTTAACGTAACTTCACTGCTGCACGCGCTTCGCATTCGGATCGTTATTTGTTTGTTTTGGCGGTTCTGTCTCCACTCGCCCCGTGTTCATTTCTACCACATTTAATAAGCGCGTTAGTTTGGGGAATTTGCCGCAGAGCAACAATTAACACAACATTTTAGCAACGGGCCAAACGAACCTTGACTTAAAAAATAACTACAATAACGTTTATCTTTCTTTTTGGCAAATCATGTTATCCTAAGAGCATTTAATAATTCAAGGTGCAAACTTGACGGGAAGATTTCGAATTTCAGCTGATACTGCATGTATTTGTTGCACGCTAATTCTCATACGAAATAACATGTATCCATCTTTAATAAATATTTCGTTACTCGTATGTCATGGAATTTGAAAGGAAAAAGCAATAAGCTCCAAGCTGGGATTCTTTCTCTACTGTATCCTGTAACCAAGTAGCAGTGTTAAGGACGCTAGCGGACATACACTACAGCTTCTCGACTTGAATAAAACGACACAGTTTAAAGTTAATCCGTTAATATTCAATCAGTCAGTTATGTGCCATACATGATATACGCTTCGGCGATCATGTCTCGAAAGAGACATGACAGAGCTGGCTAGAAGATTTTCACGCAGTAGGTTGCCATTACTTTCCGCGGTAAATTGGTTATCAACCAAGGCGATAAAACCAAATCTCTCTTACTATTTAACCCACAGCTAGAGGGAAGAGACAGATTAATACCTTTCCCAAGCTTCAGTCAGTTAAGTGCCATACGTGAAACAGGCTTGGGCGATCATGTTTCGAAAGAGACATGACTGACTGAGTAGAAGATTATCCCGCAGTAGGTTGCCATTGCTTTCTGCGGTAGACTGCTTGCCAGCCAAGGCTATAGAACCCAGTCTGCCCTGTTATTTAACCCATAACTGGAAGGAAGAGACGGATTAATACCTTTCCTAAGGGTATTTGCGCGTAAGTGAATGTAATGAATTCAAATGGAATTCGAACTCGGCTCCCCGATTTCTCGTTCCAAGCCGACATCAACTGCACCATAATGCAATGCCTTTCTTCTTCTTCTTCTTCTTCTTCTTCTTCTTCTTCTTCTATGTGCCTTGTCCTTTCAGGACGTAGATGATCATGGCCTGCCACGTCTCTCTGGTGGCTCTTAGCCCACTCTCTCGTGTTATGCCACGCGGGATGTCATCCACTTCCTGTATCAGGTTCTCGAAGCCCTCCTTCCCCATTGCATGTTCCAGGAATTTTAACTGTTTTTTTCAGATGTTCAGTATTAATTTTCTTTTCGTTTCTATTCTTCCAAAAACTTCATTGTTGCTCATATGCTCGATCCATGAAATGGAGCTCAAACATGACTCTTCTGCCAAGGATGAGTTACGAGCACAAGATTTTGAAGAATTCTGGGTTAAAATGCGTGGAGCATACCCACAACTGAGCAGCAATGCATTGAAAATCCTCATTCCGTTTTTCACAACCTACCTTTGTGAGTCGGGATTTTCTACTTTACTTGCAATCAAGCCCAAAGCACAAAATCGACTGGAGGTGGAATGTGACATACTTTTCGCGCTTGCCAAAACTAACCCTGATATTGAAACACTGGTGCAGAAGCAGCAGCATCACCCTTCTCATTAATTTAATTCTGAAGTAGAAGAGCAAACAAAAGTTCTTTTATTTGTTACTAACCGCTTTCTATGGCTATGCTTAGTTGATCAGTATATTTGTACATTTGGAAAATAAATTAGTAAATAGTCTCAAACTGTTTTAACTGTTTTTTCTCATACACATGAAGGGGGAAATCTGGATGGTTGAAATGGGTGTAGGGGGAAATGACAAAAGGGTTTGGGAACCAATGTCCTAGGCCATTTGTTTCTAGGGGTATGCGTAGAGCAATATTTACCAGCTTACATTGCTGAGCGCACCTTAGATTAGTTACCTGTTCGAAATTATTAAAACCTACATAAGTTGAGAGAAGAATGGACAAATTCTGAAGAAATTCTGCACCGAATGTGTAGTTTTCTGCCTCCCAAAACTACCATACGAACGAGGGTGTCCTTCAAGGCTTTATCTACATTAACGATCTCCCCGATGCCATAGGAAGCCAAGTAGGCATGTACGCCGATGACACCACAGTTTACTCGCGCCTCGATCAAAAATCTGGTGTGGGCGACAAAGCGAACCTCGCTACCGAGCTTGAAAAGGACCTCCAATCCGGAGTCGACTGGGGTAAGAAATGACTCGTAAATTTTAACGCTTCCAAAACGAAGCTGCTATCAATTAACCATCATAGACAATCGCACCTACCTCTCATTAGCATGGAACAAGCTTGCCTCCCAGAGAGTATAAAACTACGCCTCCTTGGCCTCACACTCTCAGCGGACCTCAGGTGGAATGACGATATCGAATCCATTGCTAAATGAAAGTCGGTTCTCTGTGCAGGACCCGGAAGTTTTTCCCGTGTGAATCTATCCTGCACATATATAAATCTACCATCCGCCCGTGCATTGAATACTGCTGCCACATCTGGTCGGGTGCTATTCTCTATTCTCCTCGGGATTCTTGACAAAATACAACGGAGAATCTCTAATGTGATCGATACCGACTTAGCAGCTCGGCTGCAGTCGCTCTCTCTCCGGCGTGACGTGGCTTAGCTGTGCCTCTTCTATAAATACTTTCACGGCTTCTGGCCCGATGAACTTAGATCACTGGTGCCCCCTAGGTACGAATTTGCACGAGATACTAGATTAGCAACTAGGTCTCACCTTTTTACAGTGAAATCGAACCGCATTTTCTACTCCAACAGCTTCTTTTCTCGCACTTCCAGCCTGTGAAATTGCTTCCACATACTTGCTTCCCCGACAGCTACAATCTCCAGGAGTTTAAATGTAAGGTCAATAGACACCTTCTAACACACTAACTCGCATCCATTCTCTCAAACACTCTTCCCATCTGCCCAACCGTCATCCTCGGTATCCTTACCCGTCACCCTCCTTCTGACATTTTCTTTATCTAACCTTTCTTTCTCATCACTTTCCCCAATGTAACCCCCTGCATAATAGTGGCAGTGGAATGCCTTGCTTGGGGTGAAATGATTAAAAAAAAAGAAACTCTAAATGAATATATGATTTTTATAAATGAATAATTAATAACATATATTTTACAAACCTACAACTGATATTGGATTTTATAAATGTATAATTAATAATGCATATTTTGCAAACTCATAATTGATTTCGGATTTCTATGAAGGCATAAGTAATAAAGCATATTTTGTAAATCCATAATATATATCGGCTTTTTTCTAAACGTTTAATAAATAACTCACATTTCATCAACCCATAATTAATAGCTGATTTTTGTAAATGTATAATCAATAACATATGAAACCCATAATTAATATCGGATTTATATAAATGCATACTTACTAACGGATATTTTATAAATCTATAATTGATATTGGGTATTTATAAATAACGCATATTTTATAACCTCTTAATATCTAATTTTTATAAATATATAATTAATAATACATATTTTATAAACCTATAATTAATATCTGAGTTTAATTTGAATTCTCGTTTTTACGCGTGGATTTTTGATGAGCATTAATGAGTGAAAATAAACTATAGTTATTTAGGATTACATAGAATCCAACGTTTAAATTATTGGCGTGTTTTATAAAATCGTCTATTTTGTTTTATGAGAGGACTAGCAGTATAGCACGGCGTTGCTCGGGTGTAATGAAAGCTTTAAAACTAATCCATACTCCTGGAGCTCAGACTCTTTGGACGTTGGCACGAAAGACTAAAAAGCAATAGTTGTTTCCTGTTAAAGCGAAACCGTCAACTGAAAGAAAAATGAATGGATCTAAGTTAAATTTTGATTTCCTGGTATCGATATCAATTTTTCTGCATTATAAGAATTGCAACCTTGAAACTTCTGAATATCGTTTCTTATGTCTTTGTCTATGAGTGTATCAAGTTTGATTAAAAATCGGACCACTCCTTCTATAACCCAATTTTTTTGATTATCGATTTTCGATATTTATTGGGGGTACCTTGACACAAAACCTAGCTAAGAACACTCGTAAATAGATATTTTTTGACCTTTTATTCACCATACTGAAAATTATTTTTTATATACATTTGAAGGATTTCCAGAAAGTATATCATTTGAACTACTTGCTAATTTAACAGGGTAAAGATACTGACCCCTCCATCCCTTTTGTAACAATAGGCCTGACAGTAGTAAAGTTGTAAATTTTGTATTTTTATCATTTTGCGTTTATCGTAAACTAGCAGTATAGCCCGGCGTCGCTCGGGTGTAATGAAAGCTTTAAAACTAATCCATGATCCTGAAGCTCAGAATCTTTGGACGTTGGAACGAAAGACTAAAAGCAATAGTTGTTTCCAGTTAAAGCGAAACCGTAGACTGAATGAAAAATGAATGGATGTAAATCAAATTTTGATTTCCTGGTATCGCTATCAAATAAGTTTTTTCGTCGTGAACTGAATTTTGAAGACTAAATAAGTCATCTGAGTAAATTGTATCATGGCTGAGACTAAGAACTACAATTATACCTACTTAGAGCCAAACCCGAAGCAAAAACACAAATAAAAGGGATGAAAAAATACAGACATACAGGCAGATAAACAGACACACGCACAAACATCTTGCCTTATATATATATATATATATATATATATATATATATATATATATATATATTATCAATTTTCTGCACTTTTGTAAGAACTGCAACCTTGAAACTTCTGAATATCGTTTCTTATGTCTTTGTCTATGAGTGTTTCAAATTTGATTAAAATCGGATCACTCCTTCTATAACCCGATTTTTTCGATTAACGATTTTCGATATTTATCCGTGGTACCTTGACACAAAACCTTGCTAAGAACACTCGCAGACGCTTATAATACAACTGTGTAAATTTTCAAGAAAATCGGTTCAGCCGTTTCGGAGTCTATAGGTAACGGACACACACACGCACACACATACACACACAGAGAGACAAATTCCATTTATAAATAAGTTTAGATTAAATATTTGTATGTGATTTAACTCTGCGTTTTGTTTAATCATTTTTTTGCTACACATAACACGCAGTTCAGAAATTACTAACAATAGCTCAAACATATTATTATTATTATTATTATTAACAGCACTTAAGACTTGTTTGACAATATTTTGAGAGTTTGTCTGTCTTTTTTAAGTTATGCTTTGTTTTTGTATAAATGTCTCCTGTCTTGAGAAAAACGGTTGTACTAGTAATCAGTCAGTCAGCTAAGTGCCATACGTGATACACGCTTGGGCGATCATGTCTCGAAAGAGATATGACTGATTGAGTAGAAGATTATCTCGCAGTAAGTCGCCATTACATTCTGCGGTAGATTGGTTGCCGGCCAAGGCTATATAACCCAATCTGTCTTCTTATTTAACCTATAATATATATATTATTTTAAATGATATATCGATATATATATTCTGCCGTCATTTTTGACGGTACGGACCAACTCGTTCGTAAAACCAAGACATCACTTCATAAAATATTGTTTCAGTTTTTTTTTTTGCATTAAGTTTCCTATACTGAATTTCACTTAATGCAAGTCCCTAGAGCCACTCATGGTAGATGTTTACTGCTAAAATGGTATTGAGGAATGAGGTGTGGGCTATGAATCATAAAAGAGATATTAGGAAATAAAAATAGGAGGTAAGGAGGATAGATAACGGCTGATCGTTAATTTGAAAAGGTTAAAATTTTAGTATTCAAGGAAACATTTAAACAAGTGTTTGTATATGGTATTGTTCACCATTTACAAAGCGTAAGAGACACTCAATATAGAGGGTTAATACATGAGCTTGTTGTGAAGATGTAGATGAATTAAGCAAGAAATGTTATGAAAATATGTAGGATATGTAGGATATATAGCTGTTGACGCTAGATTTGACGAGGTTAAGATTTTTGCGATCTGGAAAAGCATCCACTCGGGAATTTGATTGAGATTTTTGTATGAACGTAAGAGAAGGAGATAAGAAATGCTAATTATAAGGATATGTAGGATAGATAACGTTTGACGCTACACTTGAAGAGGTTAACATTGTATTGATCAGGAAGGAACGGTTCTTAAATGTCACAGATCTTTGGAAGAAGATGTCTGATTGGAACTTCCTCTTTACCACTTGTATACTAAGGGAATGCGGAGGATTTAGTTCTATATACGTGTCATGGCATATTGTAGCAGTAGAGGTATGGACTGTTGGAAGCAAGATGTATAGTTCTCCTAGACATATGTCTTGAAAATAGAGAGAGTAGCGAGAATGTGCCAGGATTCGTCATCGGAGGCCAAAATTTAAACAACATAAGGTACACAGATGATACAGTGTTAATAGCAGAAAGAAAACTACAAGATCTCCTACAGAAGGAAGCTGAAGAGAGTGACAAGAAAGGACTACAAATAAAGTACAAGAAAACCAAATACATGGTCATAAGTAAAAAGGGCAACCCAAAATGCTAAATACAGGTGAGGGACACTAAAATCAAGCATATACAAAAATTTAAATACCTAGGAGGTGTTCTAAAAGAAGACGGAAAGCGAATTGGCAGAGCGAAAGAAGCATTCCAGAAGTTGAGTAAAGTATTAACAAACAGGACAATTTCACTAGAAACAAAGAGGAGAGTACTGGATTGCTATGTGATGTCGGTTCTTCAATATGGCAGTGAATGTTCGACAATATCTTCGAAGATGAATGAAAAACTTGAAGGAACTGAAATGTGGTTCTACAGAAGGATGCTGCAGATATCATAGACCAATCATGTGAGCAATTAGAAGGTTTTGGAAAGGATGGAGATGAAAAGGAAAACAATAATGAGCATCAGGAAGAGACAACTAAAGCTCATGGGACATGTAATGTGGAAGGATGTCTTGGAGAACCTGATACTAACAGGCCCGATAGAGAGGAAAAGAGACGGGGAAAGCAGCGGATAACATATTTGAAGGACCTAATCAGGTGGATGTCGGAATGAGGGTTGCATGGTGCAACAGGAGAAAGCGTGCTAAGAGCCACCATGGACAGGGAGATGTAGGGAGATGTAGGCCATGATCGCCTACATCCTGAAAGGACATAGCACATAAAAAAGAAGATGCGAGAACGTAATGTCCGATGTGAGTGAAACTTTCATTCTCTCTTTGAAATGCAGCGGAAATGAGGATGTTTCAACTTCGTGGGAGTGGCAAAATTTAAAAATAAAATAAAGCCTGGAATAAAACATTTTGAAAGATGATGTTTCAGGTAAATTTCAAGTCAACTTTATTGTTCGATTCTCGTCTTGGAAAAAAATCTGCAAGTGATGGCTTTTTTTGATATTGCATAGTATAAGGACAAAAAAAAGGGGTATCTGGGATGATAGTGGACAGGCAAATTGTGGAAACTGGTGTCGCTGTTCTGAAAATGTCAAAACAGATAGATAGAGAGTGAGTGAGAGAGAGAGAGAGAGAGAGAAGAAGGAGAAAGCGAAAAAAGGCGAAAGTGTAACGAAAATAGAAAATATGAGCATTACTTCCACCCAAACATCTGTTTTTGAAAATGAAACTAAACAACTCCCAAACTTTACTACCGATACTGTCATTTGAAACTGGAATGATGTCTGGGAAAGGCATTAAGTGATGTTTGTTTGTTTACTTACCGATATCAAGGGGAGAAGGTGAAACGAGTCATATGGAACAGAAGGTTGGTGAATTAGATGAGGCGGAGAAAAAGGAGGAAATACATAGGAAGATCGGAACAAGGGAGAAAAGAAAAGTAGAAAAAGAAGAAGAAAAAATAATGAAAAGAAAGAAAGAAAGACAGAAAGAAAGAAAGAAAGAATGCATAGGGAGAAGGAAGTGGAAAAGAGAAAATTGATAGAAAGAAAAAAACCTCGATGTAATAAAGAAAAAAGAAGGAAAGAAAGAAGTAAGAAAGCGACAAAATGTGAAAAGAAAAAAAAATGAAAATGTTGAAAAAAATTAGACGGAAAAAAAAGTTTTATTAGGGGATAAAACTTTGAAAGAAGACTGCACAGAGGAAAGATTAATACAAACGAGAAAAGAACAACAAAATATAATAATAAACAAGAAAAACGGGAATAGAAGGGGGGGGGGGAGAAAAGAAATTGTAATGCGAAAGCGAACCGAAAGGAAAAGGCGGTCAAATATGTAGAAAGAATACAAAAAGGAAAATATTAGCCAAGACGAAAATGATTAACAACGTTAAAAAATAAAATAAAAAAAACGAAAAAGAGGTTTCATTGTAGAAAGAACTAGCAGCATAGCCTGACGTTGCTCGGGTGTAATGAAAGCTTTAAAACTAATCCATAGTCCTGAAGCTCAGACTATATGGACGTTGTCACAAAAGAAAAAAAAAAAAAAAGTAGGTTGTTGAAAGGTTGATCTCGAAGCCGTAGAATTTTCCAAAATGAATGGATGTAAGTCAATTTTGATTTCCGGTATTGATGTCAAATAAGTTTTCCTTCGCAAACTGAATTTTGAAGGCTAAATAAGTCCTCTGAGTAAATGGTATCATGGCTGAGACTAAGAACTACAATTATACCTACTTAGAGCAAAACCCGAAGCAAGAACCAAAATAAAAGGGCTGAAAACCTGATTTTGATCAAACCCGATAGAATATCGGGGTATCGATTTCCAATATCGGAGTCAAATAATTCATCCAAGGATAAGTAAATGCGTTTAGACTTAGCGTACCCATCGGGAGTAAAATTGGTGAAAATGTAGTCATATTGATGTCTGAATATAAGTTTTTGAACAGATTCGATAGGATATTGGGGGTATCGAGTTCCGATATCGAGGAAAATTAGTCGTCTGAGAAGATCTACTAATGTTTGAGACTAAAAACTATAATTTTACCAAGTTAGAGCAAATTCTGCAGCAAGAACCACGGTAAAAGGGCTGAAGTCCTGATCTTGATCAGACCTGATCGTGTATCGGGGTATCGATTTCAGATATCGGGGAAAAATCGGAAAAAATAAGTAGCCCATGACCTGACCGGATGCCTAAAAAATATCTGTGTGAAGTTGGGTGAGAATCGGATAAAAATTGTGGATTTTTATAAAGGACAGACAGACACATACACAAACACAAACGTCTTGCCTTTTATATATATTGATGCAAAAAGAAGATGAACGAAAAGAAAACAAACCACTAGAAAAAAAAGGAAGGAAGGAAGGAAAGAATGGAAAAAATAAAGTGTGTAAAGCCGTAATAACGCAACAAGAAAAGATGACATGAAACAGAAATTAAAGAATGAAAAAGAATAAAAAAAAGAAGAATTGAACAAGAACAAAGATAACGAAAATAATACAAAGAAAGAAAATAAAGGACAAAAGAAAGAAGAATCAATGGCACAAAGAAGAAAGAAAGAATGTAATCTCAAACGAAACCAAAATTGATCGCTACATAAATAAGAAAAAAATAATGAAGAAATTAAGAAAAAAAAGAAGCAGATAAAGGAACCAGAAAAAATTCCTTAATAAGAAGAACGTTCGAAAGAGAGCAAAAAAATTCATATCGAATCTAAAAAAAAACAGAAGAAATCAAAATTAAAAAAAGAAAATGGTAGATTAGGTTCAACACTTTAAAAGAAAGAAAGAAAAAAAGACAGACAGACAGACAGAGAAAAGCAAGCAAGACAGACAGACAGACAGACAAAAGCAAGCAAGAAAGAAAGACAGACAGACAGACAAAAGCAAGCAAGAAAGAAAGACAGACAGACAGACAAAAGTAAGCAAGAAAGAAAGACAGACAGACAGACAAAAGTAAGCAAGAAAGAAAGACAGACAGACAAAAGCAAGCAAGAAAGAAAACAGACAGACAAAAGTAAGCAAGAAAAAAGACAGACAGACAGACAAAAGCAAGCAAGAAAGAAAGACAGACAGACAGACAAAAGCAAGCAAGAAAGAAAGACAGACAGACAAAAGCAAGCAAGCAAGACAGACAGACAGACAGACAGACAGACAAAAGCAAGCAAGAAAGAAAGACAGACAGACAGACAAAAGCAAGCAAGCAAGAAAGAAAGACAGACAGACAAAAGCAAGCAAGAAAAAAGACAGACAGACAGACAAAAGCAAGCAAGAAAGAAAGACAGACAGACAGACAAAAGCAAGCAAGAAAGAAAGACAGACAGACAAAAGCAAGCAAGAAAGAAATACAGACAGACAAAAGCAAGCAAGAAAGAAAGACAGACAGACGAAAGCAAGCAAGAAAAAAGACAGACAAAAGCAAGCAAGAAAAAAAAGACAGACAAAAGTAAGCAAGAAAGATAGACAAAAGAAAGAAAGAAAGAAAGAAAGAAAGAAAGACAAAAGAAAAAAAGAAAGAAGCAGGAACAAGAAAAGTAAAAGCAAAAGTTAAGCATAAATGAAGAAAACAAAGAAAGAAAATGGTTGATAAATATTGTAAAACATCTTTAGATGAAGCAGGGAAATTAGAGGACTTGTGAGATCAAGATAAGTTTTAAAAGCAACAAGTAATAAAAAGCGTAAAGAGTAGAGTAGGGACAAATCAGAGTTAACGACTAGCTTAGATCGACGCAGGATCATAAATATGGCACCCCCACTGAGGCTCGAACTCACTACCCAGTGTCAAGAAAAACTTTTTAATCCTTGCATAAGTAATTGTGACAGTTATTTATTCAACTTTGCTTAATTATTTACCCATAGACACAGTTACTGGGCACCCTGTGTAGATCGAACTTACTTGCAATGATCTTAATAAAGAATAGTTTACTTGCTGATGATTGAAGCAGATCGAGACAGTGGAGACGAAAACGGAGAAAGGAAGTTGAAAGTTTACAGAGGCAAAAAGAAACGAGAAGCTGAAAGGGAAAAGGAAAAAGTGATCAGAAATGTGCCAAAAGAAAGAAAAAGAAAGAAAGAAATAAAAACTATAGATAGCAAACTAAAAAGAAAACAGAAGTAACTTAAGCTCTTTTTCTTTTCGATTCGTATTTTGCTTGTATTTAATACTTCATATACTTTTGCAAATGGAAGAACGATTATGACTCTCTTGGACGGCGAATGCGAACCAAACAAAATCAAACAAACTAACAAAAAAAAAAGCCTGAACTATGCAGAATTATGAGGTAATATTAGATGAAACAGGATGTTCATAAGCAGTGAATAGACGCGTTCATAAATTCGCTATAAATTCCCGCGTTTTTCTCACTTATTCTCGGTCACATTAGCACGTCTTTCCGCCATTCCTTACCGAATTTCTCTAAAACACGCCTCGCTCTCTTTCCACCCAAACAAGCAAGAATCGCCAGTATATATATATATTTATATATACTGGCGATTCTTGCCAGAATATATATATATGGTGAGGCGGAGTAAATTGTTCCTATTTTATATTTTTAATTTTTCGCATGCGGGTTGAATATTTCTTATTTGTCGCTTGTACATTATAGTTGGGTCAGTTGGGTACCGTATGTAAGAAAAGGATCGCCATGTTGCAATTCACTCCGCCAGAAACTTTAAAACGGCATGATGAAATTCTTAGCATTCGCTCCGGAAGCTATAATACGATTATTTCCAAGTGTTTAAGTGTCAATCTGAGGACAGTTCAACGGGTTCGAAAGAAATTGGATGATATATCCAGTCAACATCATGCCTTTTAGAAGAATCACTAGTGATGGCGATGTTATGTCTACATTCATCATCCCACAGGCTCTCAGAATCAATGGGGAGGCTTACATCAAGTGCCTTGTATACGTAGTGCTGCCCTCGGTCAAAAGAGTTGCTGCTGGAAGACACTGTGTATGGCAACAGAACACAGCACGATGCCACACAAGCCGGAGAACCCAGTAATGACTGTCAGACAATTTCTGCGACCACATCATCCCTTACATCTGGCCACTTGATACCGAAGATTGCAACTCCCTTGAGTTTTATGCGTGGGGCGAGATACAAACAAAATTCTTTGTAACATCAAACATGCAGTATTATAGCAGCATTCACCAATTACAAAAAGAGACAGTCCAGACTTGTTGCAGGTGATTCTAGGGTATATGTTGAAATGAGTTGCGACTGCTATTTTCTTTTTTGTGCAATTTAGACGACAATTTATTCATCGCACCCTATATATATATATATATATATATATATATAGTTATCCGCAGACAGATCTGTTTCGCTGTATCACTGCTCATCAGTACGTTGAGACATTGCTTCTAGCCAGGATTGAAACCTGACCGAATTGACATCAGTCGACGATTCTACATCTGGGCACTCGGTAGAGGAAGGGTAGCTTTAGCGTGTTATATACAATGTAAACAATGGAATATATATATATATATATATATATATATATATATATATATATATATTCCATTTTTAAACGAGTTATTTCGCTACCCAGGTTTCGACCATGATTGGTGTCTTCAGGCGATTTTTAATAACTGATTTTACCTTTTACCGTTTTTCTTTTTAAGAACGCTCTTGTATATATATATATATATATATATATATATATGTGTTCTAGGTTTGTAAATTATACATTCGGTCATGCAGTGTCCGTTTCGTAGGCAGGTCTTATTTTTATAGCAGTTACAATTATTTTTTATTAGAGTTACTACCATTTTGCAGGTTGCAGGTTGGGAATGTGTTTATTTAATACCATATTATATACGATATTAATATTAACATAATATGCTGCGATATATATGTTCTTAACGCAACTATAGCTAACCTTAACATTGTTTTTGTTGAAAACCTTTTTTTGTCTGTAGAGGATGCTTCAAATATTTGGAAATTATATTTAGGAAAATTCTTCTGATTTTTGTTTGGACACAACGACTAAAAGGTGGTTTAAATTTCATAACGTTACATTTTTACCTTCTTTGTTTTTATCTGAGTATTCGAAGCTTACATGGTGGTTACTTTTTTCTAAGTCTTTTTATATATTCAGTTTTACTGCTGTGAAAATTTTCTTTATTAGTAGAGTTGGTGGGTCACCTAAATTGGATTGATTTATGTAGATTGTCTATGACGGTCGTTAAATTTTTTGTTGATATATTAGTTGTTGTATGAATCTTTTGTATATGGTTTACTAGCAGTATACTTCGGCGTTGCTCTGGTGTAATAAAAGCGTTAAAACTAATCCATGGTCCTAGAGCTGAGACTTTTTGGACGTTGGCACGAAAGACTAAAAAGCAATAGTTGTTTCCAGTTAACGCGAAACCGTAGATTGAAAGAAAAATGAATAGATGTAAGTCAAATTTTAATTTCCTGATATCGATATCAAAAAAGATTTTTTCGTTGTAAGCTGAATTTTGAAGGCTAAATAAGTCCTCTGAGTAAATGGTATCATGGCTGAGACTAAGAACTACAATTATACCTATTTAGAGCCAAACCCGAAGCAAAAACTCAAATAAAAGGGCTGAAAATATACAGAAATACAGGCAGATAAACAGACACACACACAAACATCTTGCCTTTAATATATATGTATTATCCATTTTCTGCACTATTTTAAGAACTACAACCTTGTAACTTCTGAATATTGTTTCTTATGTCTTTGTCTATGAGTGTTTCAAAATTGATTAAAATCGGACCACTTTTTCTATAACCCGATCTTTTCAATTATCGATTTTCGATATTTATCAAGGGTACCTCGACACAAAACCTAGCTATGAACATTCTCAGACGCTTATAGTACAACTGTGTAAATTTTCAAGAAAATTGGTTCAGCCGTTTCGGTGTCTATAGGTAACGGACACACACACACAGACAAAGTTCTATTTATAAATAAGTTTAGATACTAGCCACTGTTCAGGTTGAAGGCTGCATCGAGGAAATTGAAGACATTGCTGTTAGTGGTGGTAGTTATATTTAGTCTGTCATAAAAAAATATTACCAGGTCCTTTTTTAGTCGATCTGTTCGTCGTGGACCTATTTTGCGGAGGAGGATTATTCCGTCGTCTCTATATTGTCAGTCAATATACACCTGATAATTGCATAATGCATGAAACTCCGAGTCGGACGTAGGATAATGTATATTATTACTATAGAATAAAATATATTTTTGTGTGTGTAAAAATTTTAGATATATTATATCTATAAAAGGACAATATGAATAAAGACAATTGGGAAATTTAGCTGACGCAAATTTGCGTTAATACATTTTTCTTTCGTCTTTATTTACACCCTTACAACCACGAACGAACACACATACACGCACGTATATATAACCCTCATCCTCGCTATCCTTACTCATCTGTCACCTTCCTCCTGACATTCCCTATGTCTAACCACTCCTTCTCTTTACTTTCCCCTATGTAGTCCCATGCGCAATAGTGGCAGTGGAATGCCTTGCGTGGGGTGAGATGATAAATATATATATATATATATATATATATATATATATATATATATTAATCATCCACATACAAACCTGTTGCGATGTATCACAGCTCATCAGTGTGGCTAGACACATCCATTTGCTTCTGGCTGAGATCAAACTCGACCGATTTGGTGTCAGACGGAGTCGCGACTCCCTAAGCGATAGGCGCATGGATTCAGAGAAGGGATATTTTAACGTGTTGTATATAAGTAGTGTATACACCCGCCAGTCACCGAAAGAACTCAGTTCATTTCTGAAGAGTCATGCTTATATAGCAGAAGTGGAAAACTTATTCTTCTCTAGAGAGCTCAATCGTAATGGGAGCATAATATATTAGTCATTTACATATATATATATATATATATATATATATATATATATATATATATATACAAAGGTTATTTTAGTGGATGCATATATTTAAGTAAACGCTCCGTTTATTGATTAAATATATTTATTCATTTTAGCTGACCGGCCTGAATATTCCAGGATTCTTATTAAAGAAAAAATACGTGCTTTCGGGCAGGATTCGAACCTGTGTACCCTTATAAGAAAAACCGCCGTTTAATAAGAATTCTCGAATTTCTCCGATAGACGACGTAGCTAAGATTGTCTAAAAGCGCGTCGGATCCAACAACATTTTTTTTTTTTTTTGTCAAGGAGAGCGCAGGTTCAAATCATACCGAAGACACCAATTTTTAATAAGATATCTTGAATATGCGTATTTACTAAGAATAATGTTTAAGTAATAAAATCTGTTGGATAAAAACGTCAAAATCAATTCTCTAGAATATTCTTTGTTTATATTAATGTATGAATCTGAACAGATATGAATGTTTCTAGAGTTTGTGAGAGAGTTACATTGATAAGGCACTTTTCAACCTTGCTTGATTGTCGACGCATTCTGTGGCCATGGAGGTATAAATGTATATTGGATCTAAAGACAGGTTCCCCCTGTCAAGAAGGACGTAGCGCATATTCTAGAATATTCAGGCAGTTAGACGAAAGAAATATATTGTTTAATAAATAACAGGGGGTTCTAATCAAATATAGGTGTCCGCTAAAATAAAGTTTAAGTAATACTGTCGGATTAATAAAAAAACAGACTTCTTTAAAATCATATATATATATATATATATATATATATATATATATATATATATAGATAGATAGATAGATAGATAGATAGGGAACAGACTCAGATAGATAGATAGATAGATAGATTTAGTGTATCGAGGCAGCAGATAATTTTCTAAACATATACTATTAAATATAAGAGACAATGAATGTCTATTATGTTTAATCATGAGCCGTTCTAAACGTTGTATTTTGGCTTTAATTTCAGTTGAAAATAAGGACAAAAATTCTCCAACATTTGGATAATTTTTTATTAATTTGTTTCTAAGCTTTCAGCTCACATGAGCCATCTTCAGAGAGGTTATTTAGACGGTAATACAATAACATCCACCATACTACATTGTTTTTCTATAGAGAATTTAGTTTAGTGCTTGTAGGGTTATTAAAGACCATGAGGTCAATTGTTTTGAATTTTTTATAGTATATAATGAGTTTAATTTGATTATTACTATCTACTGGTTTAACATTTCTACGTATTATGTTTTTGAGAGCTTTTTCAACTTGTTTGTAATTATTATGTATTTGGTTGCAATAGTATAAGTTAATAGTGTTATGTTTATTTTGATGTAAACCATTATTATTAATATTATCAATATTGTTAGAGCTATTGTTAACTTTGTTGAGATACATTTTAATTTGTTGATCAATAACGGAGTTATGAAATCCATTATTGACAAGTGCTTGCTTAATGTTGTGTAATTCTTTATAAAATATAGATTTGGAAGAAGATATCATTTGTGTGCGCTGAAGTAAGTTTTTTATAACAGCTAATTTATATCGTTGGGGGCATTCACTATTATAATTAAGAAGAACTTTTATAGAAAAAACAATGGTTTATTCTAAATATACATCTATCGAATGCAAGTATTGTCGCAAACAATCGTTAACTCACTATTTACTCGCAAAAAAAGAAGGATCAGACGTAAATTTCTAAATATATTTCGATTTTAATTAAACTAGAAAGGTTTGATAAACCATAAAATGTAAAATCTAAACTTATGTATATGTGTGTGTGTGTTTGTCCGTTACCTATAGACTCCGAAACGGTTGCACTGATTTTCTTGAAAATTTACACAGTTGTACTATAAGCGTCCGCGAGGATTCTTAGTTAGGTTTTGTGTCGAGATACCCCGATAAATATCGAAAATCGATAATCGAAAATATTGGGGTTATAGAAGGAGTGGTCCGATTTTAATCAAATTTGATACACTCATAGACAAAGACATAAGAAACAATATTCAGAAGTTTCAAGGTTGTAGTTCTTACAATAATGCAGAAAATAGATTATATATATATATAAGTCAAGATGTTTGTGTGTGTGTCTGTTTATCTGCCTGTATGTCTTTTTTTTCAGCCCTTTTATTTTAGCTTTTGTTTCGGTTTTGGCTCTAAGTAGGTATAATTGTAGTTCTTAGTCTCAGCCATGATACCATTTACTCAGAGGACTTATTTAGCCTTCAAAATTCAGTTTACAAAAAAATCTTTTTTGATATCGATACCAGGAAATCAAAATTTGATTTACATCCATTCATTTTTCTGTCAGTCTACGGTTTTGCTTTAACTCGAAACAATTATTGCTTTTTAGTCTTTCGTGCCAACGCCCAAATAGTCTGAGCTCCAGGACCATGGATTAGTTTTAACGCTTTCATTACACCCGAGCAACGCCGGGCTATACTGCTAGTAAAGCTTATAATTGTGGTTATGTATATTCTTAATAGTGAGGTTAGTTGTGACTATACAAAAAATATTCGGTATTCATTAATCACTGACTCTCATTTAAAATTTATAATATTTTTCTCTTAAAATATTTCTTTAGGAAAACATACTCCTCCGTCTAACACCGATTATCGCTTTGTCTTGTAGTGCAGTGGATATCGACTCGGAAAGACAAATCGGAGTGCCGAGTTCGAGTTCCAGTTGAAGTCCTTGCACTTACCTACGCACAAATACCCTTGGGAAAGGTATTAATTTGTCTCTTCCCTTCTTCAGTCATGGGTTAAATAATAGGACAGATTGGGTTCTATAGCCATTGCTGGCAACCGGTCTACCGCAGAAAGCAATGGTAACCTACTGCGGGATAACTTTCTGCACAGTCAGTCATGTATCTTTCGAGACATGATCGTCCAAAAGCGTGTATTACGTATGGCGCTTAACTGACTGACTAGTATTAATGCTTGATCCCTTCCTAACCTTTTGTTTAAGGTATCGTGAGCGTTCAGTATCTTTAATTATATCATTAGTTTCCCTTTTAGTTATATGTACTGCGAGATGTGCGTTGTGGCGCAGTGGTTATCGGCTCGGAACGAGAAATCGGGCAGCCGAGTTCGAATTTCAGTTGAATTCCTTGCATTCACTTACGCGCAAATACCCTTGGGAAAGGTATTAATCCGTCTATTCCTTCCAGTTATGGGTTAAATAACAGGACAGATTGGGTTCTATAGCCTTGGTCGGCAACCAGTCTACCGCAGAAAGCAATGGCAACCTACTGCGGGATAATCTTCTGCCCAGTCAGTCATGTCTCTTTCGAGACATGATCGCCTAAGCGTGTATCGCGCATGGCACTTAAGTGACTGACTGCGATATCTTGTTAGAATGTTTTATACAAATTTGTCTTGTACAGATTTAGTATAGTTTTCTTTGATGTATTGATCGATATGAATACAAATTCAACTCACTTGCGATCAGTATCATATTAACGTACGGGATAATGTTGTGGTCATGTGACCAATACAATTTATGATCTAAATATCCCAAAAACGTGCTGGATATTCATAAAAAATATTTGGTATTTCTCGTAAATCCTTAATAATCTCTCTGGCTCTAAGCTGAAGAACCATTAATGCAATTACTTAGCCGAGGATCGAACTGACAGGTCTACTCTCATTTTGATAAATATATATATATATATATATATATATATATATAAAAAGTAACAGAGAGGTACCAGAGTTTGTTTGTACGTGGGAATGGGCGAGATCCGTGTTTGGATTTTTGCTTTAAGCACTTGACGGTGCTTCTCATTGCAAAAAAAAAATCTTCATCATTTTTTTTCTAAGCTTAAATTACATGTGTTGTAACAATAAAAATATTAGCATAAAAAACATTTTTTTCACACTAGAAGGAACAAACATATACATGATTCAGCCTGTAATACATAGTTGGGAAAAACACAGAATATAAGCGGAACACACACACACACACACACACACACACACACACATATATATATATATATATATATGTGTGTGTGTGTGTGTATAAACAGCAGGCATTTACAGGGGTTAGACAAAACAATGGAAACACCTCGTATCTTAATAGCATTATTTGGAAAATTTTATTATACTGTCAAAACCGTGTCTATTTTATGTTTGTTGATTTATTAATAGTAATACCTAATTTTTTGCTAAAATTTTTAATTTTTACAAATATTATTTAAATAATTTTATTTTATTAAAATAAACACTCAAGACTGTTTAAAAAATTTAAATTATCAACTTCATCCTATTATTCAGAAACTGTTTCCAGGGGAAGATACCATCTTTCAGAAACATAATGCATCCATTCATGCAGCTAAAATTGTAGCTGAATGGTACGGGGAACATTCTAGTGAAGTAGAACATCTTATCTGACCGAGACATTCATGGTGACGGCACCTCTGATATGTGGCTTCTCAGCTCAGTTGATTTGAATATCCGAGACAAAAACTTTATAGACGAGATATTCTGGTAATCTCATAATACAAATGCCAAGATGAAGAACCCCCATCCGGAGTATGTTGACATAGGAAGTTTTCTCATAGATTTAAAATATGAATGTCTGATAAAGAATACGTAACAGAAGGTGACACAATTCGGTTAATTCCTCAATTATAACATTTCGCGGACTTATATTTATAGAATAAAACAAGAATTTTAGTCACTTAAGTGCCATACGTAATACACGCTTAGGCGATCATGTCTTAAAAGAGACATGACTGACTGTGTACAAGATTTTCCCGCAGTAGATTGTCATCATTTTCTGCGGTAGACTGACTGCCAACCAAGACTATAGAACAAAATCTGTCCTGTTATTTAACCGATAGCTGGAGGAAAGAGACGGATTAAAACTTTCCCCAAGGGTAATTGCGCGAAAATGTAAATGCAAGGAATTCAACTGGAATTCGAAATCGAGTCTTCGATTTCTCGTTCCAAGGCGATATCCACTGCACTTCAACGCACATCGTTTACTAAGGTAAATTTATGTTTCTTCAATAACATCTTGTTTATACTGAAACTATGCACTGCAGACGTTAATTACAGTTTCTAGATAAAAAAAAAAACAACATATAGTCTGGTGTGATCAGTAGTTGAACACGATTAGTACACTCAAACTCTCAGTCATGATGACTTTTGAATTTCTGCCTGTACAAAACCATCGTCAATTTCTGAACAATTTTGAACAGATTTGAGTGAAGAGAATTATAAGTACAGCCCAAACCAGGCTAATATCTTGCTTGTAAAATTTAGGATTTCTTGGTTTTCTCTGAATCGATTTTAATAAAATATTTCCCAGCCCACTCGAAAAATATCAAATCTGAAATAAAAATGAAGGACCTTACACGGAATCGTGAAAACCTAACAACAGTGCTGCCATATTTTGCAAACCAGCTGGGAAAAGTTACCTTGGTTCCGAATTTATTCCCCACGCCGGTCGATATTATGAATAAAGGTGACATTCGAAGCCGGCCCTCATAGTCGGAATGCTACTATTCTAACCACTCGGTTACAGGTCTACTATATCCGGCACCTGTTTTGATCTACAAAAGCATTTTTCGAATAAAATAAAAAAAAATTCCAGCCTATAGTCAGTGGCATAAAGAACTGTTCCGCTGAATTTGCTTCTTTTATGAGATGCGTTTCTTCAGAACGTAGGCGAACATATCTCGCCAGAATTCCCGGTCCTTTGTAGCGCTTAGTAAATGTTCTTCTTTCGTTATCTCTCCTAATCTCTAACTGCCAAACATTTACTAAAAAATCGTTAGGTACGTTATTAGCTACTTTAATCTATTTATTTCTCTTTAATAGGTTCTGTGGGTGTCAATTTTTCAAAGCCGTCTGTACTCAGTCGGGGCACAAGAAATTTTAACTGCTGTTTTCTCCCGTTAAGCATAAGTTTTTTTTTGTTTTGTTTTGTTTTGTTTTTTTTTTTGTTTTTTTTTTGTTTGTTTTTTTTTGTTTTTGTTTTTGTGTGTGTGTGTGTGTGTGTGTGTGTGTGTGTGTGTGTGTGTGTGTGTG
>JBBBDQ010000823.1:1660000-1700000 GCA_037127315.1 Ascarosepion bandense | reverse complement strand
AAAAAAGAAAGAAAATGCGTGAAAATTGAAAGGAAGAAATAAACTAAAATGAGACCAAGAAAGAACGATTTAAAAAACGAAAGATGAAAAATTAAAGAATAAAAAAAGAAAGAAGAAGAATTAAGGAACAAGAGTGAAATGAAAAATAAAATAAAATAAAAAAAAGAACGATTGGTTAATAAACGAAAGGCAAAAGATATAACGGATATGACGAAAATGACAAAATAGGTTGAAAGAAAATTCGAAAAAAGAAAAGGACAAAGGAAATAAATAAATAAATGAAAAGAAAGGAATAAGTGAATAAAAAACGAAAGTAGGAAAAAAAAACAGAAATAAGAAAACGAATAAAGATACAGAGTAAATGAATATTAAGAAAAACGTAGGTAAAACCGTAAGAATGAAGGAAAAACGTAAAGAAAAAAAGGAAAAAAAAATAATGAAATAATTACTAAATCACAAAGAGAGAACGAAAGAAAAAGATTAAAAAATGATCAAAAGAATGAAAGTCCATAAAACAGAAAGAGTAAAGGATAGAAATTTCTTTGATAAACACAAAAACGTCATTAGGCAAGATTGAAGCAATAAGTAATGTCTATCAAATGTTTACATAAAAATAATTTACGAAAAAACAACAGAATAATAAAGTTGTAATATTTTTTAGTACGTTTTCTCAGCAATCCAGTAAAATCTGGTTTCTGAAAGTGGCACCTTTAGTAATTATTAAAAAAATCTTTAAAAAAAAAAATTAAAAAGAAACTGGTGACCCCCCCCCCCCCCCCGGTTGAAGGTAATGTTTATTTTCTAACGGTAGTCAGCAGGGAAATACTTGAACGCATATATATAAAAAAAAAAAAAGATTTGAAATACTGATTTTCGAGGCAGATTCGACTTTGATAATTGGCGTCACACAATCTTCTTCTTCAAGTCTTAATTAATTCTTCTTTCTCAAGTTTCTCTTTCTTTTCTCTTTCTTCTTTTCTTTTCTTTTTTTCGGTTTTGAATTTTTACTCAATTTTTTCTGCATTTTCCTTTTCCTCATCCCATCTTTTACCATTCATTCTTTTTTATCTTTCTTTCTCCTTCAAAAAATTATTACAGTCTCAAAATGTTTTCTGGTTTTAAATAACCTATAATGAGTGGATGCGACTATGCTTAGCAGGTTACACGTAAAAAAGTTTTTTTTTTAATGTATCCAGCGGTCTATCTAGATTAGGATTAGTGTAGTATTTTTTGAGTTCATTTTCATATATTAGAAAATAACAAATAACTTCAATAAGGAGATTGTGTAGAAAGATGACAGAAAGGGGAATGAGAGAGACAAGGAAAAAAGGTTAAGAGCTAAAAAAAGAGAGGAAGTTGTGGAGAGACACTATCACAGACACAGTGCATAAACGCTAAAGATTTCAAAAAGGAAGAGTTAGTGGGGAAATTCCAAGGGTAAGTTTTCTAGAGAAAAAACGTAAGGAAAGAGAAATTTTTTTCTTGATATTAAAGACATGGCCGAAATTGATACATTTTGAAGATCGCTCACGAGGTTTCATCATCGGAACAATTTCTGCTGTAAATCTGTGTGATTTCTAATCTTCAGCTGCTCGTTCTCGAGCATGACCATTTTCTCAGGACAGTTTGTGCTTCTTCAATATCCACATAGTCAACTTAATAGTCAACTATTCTGAAACAGACCTTAGTTACAGTTCAAGAGTGTTTGTTTCGAAGTTTAACGACCTATCAATCCTTATGGGATCATTTTAAGGTCATAACCAATGATTTTGGGGTAAAGTTATTTTTATTTTTACAACATTTTTCTTTTCGAGTATCAAGATTCATTGGGATTTGTTTTTAAGAGCAGGGTTTCCAAGTCCTACCCTTGTTATTTAAAAACCCATAACTGGAGGGAAAGTACGGATTAATACATTTCCCAAAGGTACCAGTGCTTAAGTTAATGCAGGGCATTCAACTGGAATTCGAACTCTTCTCACCGATTTCTCTTTCCGAGCCGATATCCACTGCACCACAACGCACATCCGTCACTAAACGCTTACAGCACCTGGTATTCTTAAGCGGTTACCCATCTAAGTACTGACCAGGCTTAACGTTGCTTAACTTCGGTGATCGAACGAGAACCGGTGTATTCAACGTGATAGGCCGTAAGCCAGTTCAAGTATGTATCTCACTTAGGAAAAATACGGTTTTATGTAGAGTTATCTTTCTCTTAGACTGGTTGCCAACCACGGAGCCTCTAACCATAACTCTACCACACAACGTTTTTTTTTAATCATTTCACCCCGAGCAAGGCGGAAACGCCACTGATGTGCAGGGGGTTACATAAATGTATAAAGATTAATTAGAAAAGAGTGAGGAGTACAAGCTAGTTAGAAAGGAACAATAGAAAGCTGAGAAAGCAGGTGCGATGACAGATACATAGGTGGAGAGAAAGGGAAGGTTATACAGGGGAGGGGAGAGAGCTAGAGGCCAGTGATTAGTAGATGAGTATTAACTTTGCATTTAAATTTCTGGAGGTTGTAGCCGCCAGGAAAGCAAGAATACGGGAGTGAGTTCCACAGGCGGGAAGTGCGAGAGAGGAAGCTGCAGGAGTAGAATTGTCGTCTGCATTTGGCTAACCTGACTGTGAATGGGTGGGACCCAGTTGTCATTCTGGTTGCACGGGTAAACACCTGTTGAACTACACTTTATTTAATGATTTCAGGCTTAAAGACACATCTGTTTGAAACACCGGTTTTCGTACGATTACCAAAGGTTAGCAACGTCGATCCTGCTCAGTATCTAGATGGGTTGCCGCTTGCGAATACCGGCCGCTTGGATGTGCGGGTGGTGTAATAGATGATGGCTAATTATTAATCGGAGAGTCGAGTTCCAATTCTTGTTGGGTTCTTTATATTCACTTACGCGCAAATATCATTGGGAATTCACCGCTTATCTCCCCAGCTATGGATTAATTAGTAAGATTTGTATAATTAAACTATTATTATTTATAAACAAATTAATTAGTAAGATTTGTATAATTAAACTATTATTATTTATAAACAAATTAATTAGTAAGATTTGTATAATTAAACTATTATTATTTATAAACAAATTAATTAGTAAGATTTGTATAATTAAACTATTATTATTATTTATAAACAAATTAATTAGTAAGATTTGTATAATTAAACTATTATTATTTATAAACAAATTAATTAGTAAGATTTGTATAATTAAACTATTATTATTTATAAACAAATTAATTAGTAAGATTTGTATAATTAAACTATTATTATTTATAAACAAATTAATTATTAAGATTTGTATAATTAAACTATTATTATTTATAAACAAATTAATTAGTAAGATTTGTGTAATTAAACTATTATTATTATTTATAAACAAATTCTTACAATCTAAAAATATTTTCTGGTTTTAAAGTGTTGATAAAGCGTAGAAAATGAATGAATCAATAATAACTTTCTTTTGGGCATGACGTACACCACAATATAAATATCAAGTTTTTATCTTATTTTAACATAACACAGTATTGACATATACTAACATCTGAGGAAAAGTCTAGACAAACTGGATGAAAATTAGCTAAACAGTTAAATACAAATCACAGTTCGATCATGAAAGTTATTGATTCACTGGTAAACTGCATCCGGCAGCAAGGCCTCTGATTGGAAGGTTGTGAGGAGCTTGGAACCACCTCTTAACTGCTGTTGTTCCCAGGTCCACTCTGACCCGGAGTGGTAGCACCTGTTAGGGTTCCAGCTATGGGCAAATAGTTACTCCCCAGACTAGGGTCAAAGCACTATGAAATCATAAAAATTGAATTTTATAGAAAAATATACATTTTTGAAGGAAAAATATTACCAACAATACATTTTTGAAGAAAAAAAGTTATTGCCATAATACATTTTTGAAGGGAAAAAATTTCCCAGCAATACATTTTTGAATACAAAACTAGAAGATATCTTCAGTTTCTAAAATAAAGACAAAATATTTTCATCAAAATTTGATTAAATCAACTTTCTCACTATAACTGAACATAAACAAAAAGTCCTTTAAAACTCCACCTTTTTGGCATTAAATAACCCACAGAGGTGTTGATATGCCGTTAAACAAACCTCAAACTCAGGAGATCTTCTAAACTTGATCAGGTGCACCTCATTATGTGACATAAAAAGTTGCAATATTTTCACCACTAGTAAGTAAACTTGCTATCGTATCTTTCTTGGGTAATATCATTACTAGTGATAAAAAGTGAATACTCTATATACATATCCAACGAATACAGCAATAATTATCACCCACTGAGAAAGACGAACCAACCTTTAAACCTGTACTACACTCAAACGTTACGCTTGTTTGATGTGATCTGACAGTTGTCGTTTATCATGAAGCGTTAAACAAAAAACAAGATATTTAATGTAATTTATTGCCATCAATGGAAAACATTGTAGAAAATCTGGAAAAAAAAACCCCATCGTTGTTTATTTGTAACTGCGTGTCTCTTTTACACGATAATGCAAGCCCGCATGTTACCAGAGTTACTCAGGAAAAGGTCATAAATATAGAGGGTTTGCATCCTTCTTCTTACACCCCGGTTCTCGCTTTATCTGATCAACGTCATTCTTTTTTCTATTTGTAAATAGTTTAAAACATATAGATTGTTTCCTTGCATCAACACCTGAAAAATTTAATGCCTGGGGTATCAACATTTTGCTCAATTATGTTATTGATAAGGAGGTGACATAAAACATTTTGCTCAATTATGTTATTGATAAGGAGGTGACATAAAACATTTTGCTCAATTATGTTATTGATAAGGAGGTGACATAAAACATTTTGCTCAATTATGTTATTGATAAGGAGGTGACATAAAACATTTTGCTCAATTATGTTATTGATAAGGAGGTGACATAAAACATTTTGCTCAATTATGTTATTGATAAGGAGGTGACATAAAACATTTTGCTCAATTATGTTAATAAGGAGGTGACATAAAACATTTTGCTCAATTATGTTATTGATAAGGAGGTGACATAAAACATTTTGCTCAATTATGTTATTGATAAGGAGGTGACATAAAACATTTTGCTCAATTATGTTATTGATAAGGAGGTGACATAAAACATTTTGCTCAATTATGTTATTGATAAGGAGGTGACATAAAACATTTTGCTCAATTATGTTATTGATAAGGAGGTGACATAAAAACTTGAATAAATATATTACTTAAGATGAAAAAAGCGTTGTTTTTTTTTTCATCTACAAATGCGACAATAATTTCTTTCCAAACACCCATACACACACAAAAATGCCCACGTACACACGCAAATTCTCACTCTCTTTCTCTCTCTCTCTCTCTCTCTCTCTCTCTCTCTCTCTCTCACACACACACACACACACACACACACGCACACACACACGCCTTTACATTAGTCATGGCATTCCCTAAAATTTTATGCTTTGATACATGCTGCTCCTTCAAGATTAGCAACTAGGTCCTACCCTTTTACTGTGAAGCCAATAAATTGTAAACGCAAATTTTACTCCAACAGCTTCTTTTCTCGCACTTCCCGCCTGTGGAATTCTCTTCCGCTTACTTGTTTTCCTGTCAGCTACAATCTCCAAGAATTTAAATGTAAAGTCAATAGTCATCTCCTGTCTCACTAACTTACATCCTCTCTCTCATGCTTTTCTACATCCACCCAACTCTCATCAGTACTCTGTCCCTTCTCCTACTCTCTTCCTGACACCCCCTGCAACCTTTCACTCTTCATAACATTCCTCCAATGTAACCCCCTGCACAACAGTAGCAGTAAAATGCCTTGCTTGGGGCGACACAATTAAAAAAATAAATAAATAAAAATAATACACCTTCTTGATGGTCATCAATTCTCAAATCGATCTGTATTTCTCTCTTAATAGTATGTAGGATGTTTATTGTGGCGCAGTGGATATCGTCTCCGAACGAGAAATCGGAAAGTCGAGTTCGAATCCCAGTTGAATTTCTTGCATTCACTTACGCGCAAATACTCTTGAAAAAGGTATTAATCCGTCTCTTCTTCGTCCAGTTATGGGTTAAATAGCAGGACAGGTTAGGTTCTAGAGCCTTGGTTGGCAACCAGTCTACCGCAGAAAGTAATAGCAAGCTACTCCGGGAAAATCTTCTGCCCAGTCAGTCATGTTTCTTTCGAGACATGATCGCTCAAGCGTGTATCACGTATGACACTTTACTGACTGACTGAGTGTGTTTGAGTGGTTCGATAAAATCAAATTGGCATCTGATTTAAAAAACGATCTACTTTCTGTTGTTAACAACAAGGAATGGTTAGTTAATTTTAACACCCCTAAACGAAACTGGTGTCCCTTAGTTGTTTAAAAGAACCTTTTTTTTACCGTCCCTCGGCATGGCTGATGCTGACCTTCAGGATAGTGACTCATTGCATCTATTTGGACAAACGTTTACCGCCGACAAGAAGTCGAAAGATTATATCAAAACAATTGCTAGGTCTTCTGCTTGGTTTCTTTTATCGTGTTAGACAATCCCGCCAGAATCTATAATCATATCATATCATATTTATAAGTCTACCATTTGTTCTTGGTTTGAATATTGCTGCTACATGTGCTTTGCTTCCCCTGCGATGTATTTAGGGATTCTTGATAAAATCCAAAGAAAAATCTGCAATGTTATTGGTAGTGAAGATTAGGAAGAAGAAGAGGCGGGGTAAGAAGGAGGAGGAGAAGAAGAAGAAAGAGAAAGGGAAAAAGCAGAAGAAGAAGGGAAGAAGGAGGAGAAAAATAAAAGAAGAAGAAGAGGGGAAGAAGGAGGAGAAGAAGAAGAAGAGAAGAAAAAGAGGGCGAAGAAGAAGAAGAAGAAGAAGAAGAAGAAGAAGAAGAAGAAGAAGAAGAAGAAGAAGAAGAAGGAAGGAAGGAAGGAAGGAAGGAAGAAGAAAAGAAGAAGAAGAAGAAGAAGAAGAAGAAGAAGAAGAAGAAGAAGAAGAAGAAGAAGAAGAAGGAAGGAAGGAGGAGGAGAGATAAAAAAGAAAGAAAGAAGAAGAAGAAGAAGAAAAAGGGAAAAAGTGTAGAAAAATAAGAAGAAGAAGAAGAACGGGGAAAACGAAGAGAAAAAGACAGAGGGAAATAGATGGGACATAAAAGCCTCGAAAGACCATATTCTACTCAGAAGTGTGATGTTACATGCTATATTTCACCCTATTTTAGCTTGTCTTATTAAGTTTTACCATGTCTGTCCGTCTGTCTGTCTGTCTGTCTCTCAGTTTGTGTGTACATTTACGTAATACGTATATATGAAGTTGTGTTCCTGTGTATTTATTAATTTCTGTCAAAAGGAAATATCGTAAATGCTTCTCGTTGTTTTTCTAAGGGGTGGAGTACTCAGTTTTCAGATCGATGAAACTTAATACTTTAACCAGATGTGTTGCTTATAATGATTATTTATTTTTGGAATTTTCCATCTGCACTCAAGAGAAGCTGAGGCTTGCATTTATAAAGACCTTTTGGTGCGTATCTGCATCAAACAGAAGACATTATTATTTCTCACTTAAAAGCTTAAACGCACAAATCAGTCTTTCACTTTTTTTCTAATATTTCCGAAAGTGCCCAAAGTTGACGATATAACTCGCACCTGAATTTCAAATATCCCAAACATTTTATTAATTGGTGAGGCTTTCGAGAAAATAAAACAACTTCTTAATTTTCTTTTTGCATTTCGGAACAGAAGTGAGGAGTGTTTTAACAGTCAGTAAGTTAAGTGCCATACGTGATACACGCTTTGGCAATCATGTTTCGAAAGAGACATCACTGACTGGGCAAAAGTTTATCCTGCAGTAAGTTGCAATTGCTTTCTGCGGTAGACTGATTGCCAGCCAAGGCTATAGAACCCAATCTATCCTATTATTTAATCTGTAACTGGAGGGAAGAGGCGGATTAATACCTTTCCTAAGGGTATTTGTAGGTAAGTGAATGCAAGGTTTATCAACTGGAATTCGAACTCAGCTCTCCGATTTCTCATTCCGACATCCATTGTGCCACAACAGAGAATGGGAAATTCGACATCGACATCTGAATGAAATGGGTAAGCAAGGTAAAACTCTTAAGGAAAATATAAACAGAAAGTACAGTTATACATAAAAAATAAAGAAGGGTTGAGAGAGACACACACAGCTGAAATTTCATAATGAGAAAAGACGGATCGAAGAATCTGACACTCACAGAACATCAAAGGCAAAATGGACTAAGCGATGAAAAGCCACATATCCAAACACGTTTTGGAAATTAAGGTGGAACATGGATTAGAAGCAATAGCAGAGTCACTAAAACCTAAAAAAGTTAAGAATTTCTGGGATGAGCCGTTATCATTACTTACATTATTTATATTCGAACTATTGTCCTTATCTTTGTTCTTGTTATCACGTTCTTGCTCAGGTGTATATCGATCTGAGTAACCTACAAGGGAATTCTGAATTGAACCTTTTATTTAATGTACGGGAGTAGACTGTCGAAACGTTGTGATAGCAAAAAACAAATATATAAAGTATAAATAAGAGATAGGAAGTTTTCAAGAAGAAGAAGAAGAAGAAGAAGAAGAGCCCTTTAATGTCAGTAGCGGCCCTTAAACATAATAGTAGAAGTACCATCTATTAAACATAATATCATCAGCAGTTTAAAAAGAAAAACACATGAATCCTAAAGTAACGCTTTCTTTCTTTCTCTCTCTCTCTTCCGGTTTTTCTCCTTTGAACTGATGACCTGAACTTTCCACTCTGAAGCAAAAAGAACTATGAACGCATCACACTAAAAACACACCAACACAGTAAGTCTCACTCAAACACATTTACGATCATTTTGTTTATGTATGCAATTTACTTCTAAAAAATACATATTCTTCTTTTAAAGTTTCCTTTTGCTAATGTTGTTTTAATTAATGTTATCTTGTCTTGCAAATTAATTGGTCTCTTATTTAACGCATGTACCACCATTTTGTTATGTAATAAAAATATTCCTGTAAGAAACCTTATGTATTTAATTTTTGATGTAGCTGAAGGATACTGCGAATATCATAAATCTGATAATCACAGTTGAGACAGAAGGGAAAAGAGACAGGAAAAAGCAGCGCATGACATATTTGAAGGGCCTGTGCAGGTGGGGATGGCAGAGCGGGGTTTGGGTGGGATAACAGGAGAAAGTGTGCTAAGAGCCACCAGGGATGTGGAGACGTGGAAAACCATGATCGCCTACGTCCTGAAGAAACATGGTACATAGAACAAGAGGAATCATTAAAAGAGGAAGAAGTTAAAGAAGAAAAGGGCGAATAATAATAATAATAATAATAATAAGAAGAAGAAGAAGAAGAAGAAGAAGAAGAAGTAAAATTCAAAGATTTCCCAACTTAACATTTCTATTTAATTTTCTATTAAATGCATTCTATTCTTTTGCATGGACAACAGAAGCTTTACCCGTGAATTTAATTAAGAGGCGTAAGTTCACTGAATACAACATTTCAAATCAAATAACAAAACTCTGAAAGATATATTTTTGCTAGATCTTGTCAGTCAGTCAGTTAAGTGGCATACGTGATACACGCTTGGGCGATCATGTCTCTTTCGAGACATGACTGCCTGGGCAGAAGATTATCCCGCAGTAGGTTGCCATTGCTTTCTAATCCTTCTTTAGTAGCTTTGCTGCTTTACCTGGAGAGATATTAAAATATTAAAGAAAAACATGAAGTCTTTTACTCTAACAAACTTTTATTCCGAGGACAAAATATTATAACTGTGTCTTCTGAAGTATTTCGTAAAAAGGTCGAAATAGTTTTACACTGGTTCGCTACTTGACAAAGCAGATAGAGTTTACGTCTAAAAGATTTTTTTAGCCCTACACTTTGATTGACTTGAAACATTTTTTTAATCATTTCAGCCCAAGCAAGGTGGTACCGCCACTAAGGTACAGGGGGCTACATAAGACAGTTAATGTTTTAGGCAGGAGGAGAGTGAAGACAAAGACGAACCATCTCCATGAGTAAAACAGAAAAAGGGCAAGAGAAGGATTGTGATGGTTAACAGACAGGAGTTTTGTTTTAGAAGCATTAAAATTTAAAACCCATATTCTCCCTCCAAACTAAACCCAACCTGTGTTTGGTGAAGAAGTTAACAAGCAGCAGAAGTTGTCCAAGCCAGTCTATATTTATATTAGCAGCTGGTTCGCCAACATGGCCGACAAGGATAACAAGACTGAATAGAGCATGCGCAAATAAATAATAGATAATAAACATGTAATGAATAATAAAGAGTTGAATTTTGTCGGGAGAGCGCTAAAGCGTATTAATAGATTCTCATTTAATGCAACGTCATCGAAAAAAGTGTACAGGTCTGACCTGTAAGGAGATCTTCCGAGCTGATACGAATATAGAAAGAATGGGTGTACATAGTTTGTTTGATATAACCGGGTTTTCTTAAGATTACTTATAAATAAATAAAACCATGTTAAACATTTCTCGTAAAAAGAAATTCCCGACAAAAAGTGTCTCTAAAGAATCTATAATTGAAAGATCCCAGTTATTGCAAATTCGTTTAGAACACACACACACACACACACACACACACACACACACACACACACACACACACCTATATATATATATGTGTCTGTTTATGTGTGTGTGTCTGTCTGTGTGTGTGTGGGTGGGTGTGTGAGCGTGACCGGATAGGCTGCTAGGCATTGTGTTGGCCAAAATTTATTTCGGTTTATTAAATAAATTTTCTATTTAATAAGCAAATGACCTTTTGGCCAACACATAGATATATACATTTATACGAATTTGATGAGTAGATAGACTGAACTATCGCCCGGTTCACACTCCACCCACGTCTATTGAACGGGTGTAGAGGCTCATCCCTTGTTCACTGTTTAGGATGGGGTTTCCGGCTTTCTCTTTTCCAATCTTTTCACTTTTCTTTTTTCTTTTTTTTTTCAATTGGAGTAGATAGACTGAAATATCGCCCGGTTTACACTCCACCCACGTCTATTGAACAGGTGTAGAGGCTCATCCCTTGTTCCCTGTTTAGGATGTGTTTTCCGGCTTTCTCTCTTCCAATCTATTCACTCTTACGTAGCCCCCTGCACACCAGTGGCCTTACCGCCTTGCTTGGGGCGATGTGATTATATATATATATATATATATATATATTACTTTATTCTGAATATATATATGTGTGTGTGTGTGTGTGTGTGTGTGTGTGTGTGTGTGTGTGTGTGTGTGTGTGCATGTGTATGTGTGTGTGTGTGTGTGTGTGTAGACAGGCAGGTAGGTATTGTGTTGGCCAAAAATTTATTTCGTTTTACGAAATACATTTTCTTAATAAGCAAACGAGTTTTTGGCCAGCTCATACTTATATATAAAACTGGAACAGTTAGATAGATAGATAGATAGATAGATAGATAGATAGATTTGAATAGCGTGAGATAGATAGATAGATAGATAGATAGATAGATAGATAGATAGATAGATAATATTTAATTTATAATTCCATGCGCTCTAGACGTAGGACCATATCACGTTTAAACACCGGTCCTCCTACCAACATCAATGTGAAGAAGCAACGTCTGGGGAAGACCATGTGCACCAAGCTTGGATGTGCCGTGATTTAATGGATAGCTGGAAATCGGAGAGCCGTTTTCTCATTTCAGTCGTGGTGGTTATATTTCCTTACCCAGAAATACTCTTGAGAAATATATTAATCCCCATTATAACCCCCAAATATGGGTTAAATGGTAGTACTTGTTGAATAATTATCGTTTCTTAGAAATATTTCTGGCTTGAAAGAACCCTCAAAGAGTTGAGAAGTCGTAAAGATCAGTTAATCATAACGCACGCTCTATAACTCATATTGAATCCTTTTACATATATATATATATATATATATATACACTACCGACCATAATTATTAGACCGCTCCAGTAAAAAAAATGATGTATTTCTTACTATTTTTAGCATTTATTGTCAAGTGGATAATTCTAAATGAAAATAGAATGGATTTTTTGTTATTATTACTTTGCAAAATTTAAAAGGCAGCCAGGAAGCCCTTTGCATTGGCCAGTCAATAAGAAGAAGAGACTAACATGGGGAAGAGAGCACAAAAACTGGACACCAGAACAGTTCATTTGATGCACGTGTTATTGTACAGTATTAACAAAAGAACCATTTTATTTTCATTTAGAATTATCTACTTGGCAAAACCTGCTAAAAATACTATGAAATACATCTTTTTTTTTTAAACTGGGGTTGCCTAATAATTATGACCGGTAGTGTATATTTATAGCATACATCAAAATTATACTTTTATCCTATCTCCCTCCTTCTCTTTCTCTTTCTCTCTCTCTCTCTCTCTCTCTCTCTCTCTCTCTCTCTCTCACACACACACACACACTCTCTTTCTATATTAGCAGTCAAATTGATTGTGATACATTTATCACTGAACAAGAGTGACAAGGTATGCTTATTGACTATATTTTTATAATGTTGCCTATTCTGGAATTTTTCTTCTTCAGGAAGGATAGAAAATCAAGGTCCTCCACATCTCCCTGTACCTTGTAGTTCATAACACCTCTTCTCCTGTTATCCCGCTCAAACCCGCTCTGCCATCTACTCAATCCATCGAGTATGACACATTGCTCTCCATGTCTCTCCTTTCCGCTATCCGTCACGTGAGCATCATATTCTCCAAGCCCTCTTTCCTAACTACCTGTTCCATAAACTTCAGCTGTCTTTTACCTGATGTTACGTATTAGTTTCGTTTTTGTGTCAATCCTCTCCAAATGCTCATCGTTGCTCATATGTTTTGTTCATTGTATCCTCAGCATCCTTCTGAAGAACAACGTTTAGGTTGCTTCAAATCTTTCTTACATCAATGAAGAAATTGTCCAACACAATAAAATAGAATGTTGGGCTGTTATGTGATAGACATCATATAACAGTCCAGCATTCTCTTATTTGTTTCGAGCCAAATCTTCCTGTGTATCAGGACTCTATTCAGCTTCTGAAATGCATCCTTGATTATACCAAAATCTTTTTGGATCTCAGTGCCCCACTTTCCGTCCTTTGTTAGTACCCTTCCCAGATACGTTTTTGTGACTGTTTGATTTTAGTCTGATCTACTTGTGTTTGGTATTTTACCATGCATTCAGTTTTTTTGAAATTTATATGTAGCTCTTTTTTTCCACTTTCTGTAACTACTGTAGGCGGTCTTATAGTTTCCTTTCCGTGTCTGCTATCAGCACTGTATCATCATCGTATCTGATATTGTTCAGACTTTGGCCGTTAATGATGAATCCTGGCATGACTTCTAGGGCTCTAAGTAAAAGTTAAATAGATCCGACGAAAAGTCATGTGCTTGTTTAACATCCCTTTCTGTCTTTTCATATCTGATAAACTCATTTCCTGACCGTATGCAGACGATTTGCGGCAAGTAGAGGTTCTTGATCACTGTAATGTCTTTCCCAATTATGTCTAGGAGGCTGAACATTTCTATCAAGTCTTTATGGCGTATTTTGTCGAATGCCTTTGCATAGTCTATAAAACACTGGTACAAGTCCTTCTTCATTTGTATTGCCCTTTCTCATAACATTCTAAGTATAAATATTGAATTTCTTGTTCCCGTGTCCTTGACGACACCGCACTGTTCTAGTCCTTAATGCTTACTCAGCCTCTGGAACATGTCCTTTGCTATGCCAAATCGCCTTCAGATCTCTGTGTCTGCGCTTTCTGTCTTTTGCTAGAACACTTCCCAGGTATATAAATTTTTGTACCTGCTTGATTTTATTATCCCCCACCTGTATTTGGCATTTTGGGATCCTCTTTTTGTTGATGAAAAGGCATTCGGTTATCTTGTAGTTTATTTGTAGTCTTTTCTTTCCACGTTCTTCAGCAACATTCTACAGGCGGTCTTGTAGTTTACTTTTAGTGTCTGCTATCAGCACTGTATCATCTGCGTATCTTATATTATTCAGATTGCGGACATCAGTGACGAATCCTGGCAGGACTTCTTGCGCTCTCAGAATTCTAAGGAATGTAAAAAAAATGTTTGTTGGTTCCGCACACCTTCGACTAAACTATTATCTCTTTACATAAGAATTAAAAACAAGTAACTTTATTATCAGAAATAACATCTCGCCTACGAAATCAAAACTATATCAGGCCAACATTATTTATAAATTTAAATATCCTGGGAGATACCGCATCCCCGACGACAATAAACACCCAAATAATTATAATAGAAACACCCACTACCTCCTGTCAAGATGTCTTACACTACAGTTGTCTGAATAAAGTACAAGATAAACTTATTTAAACCAACAGGAAACCGCCACACAGAACATACTCGTCGACAACACGAATATAATATGTACTCCTAAGAGCAATTAAAAAAAGTATTTGAAGCCCTTATTATAGAAAAATAATGAACCACTCCTTAAAAACATGAGTTATGAACACTACCTACAACAATTTTATACCGTCTAAAATATTACTTACACATCATCTCTTATACTAATATAACAAAAATACTTGAAAATATCGAATAGATTAGCTGAAGGGATTTTGGCAATTTTTACATTTACTCCTGCGTTTGTAGCAAGTCCATTTCTGGGTATGACGATAAACTACACCCAGCAGCAAAACCTATGAAAAATCAAACCAACCAACCAACCAAACAATATAAAAGAACTTTTTCATGGCATTAACCCATATAATATCTTGTAATTTCTTGAAGCAATCAAACAGTACTCTAAAAAATAACTTAAACTAAACAAAAATACAACATAAAACATAAATAACACCACCTCTAGTAATCGCGTACACAAAACATGTACACTACCGGCCATAATTGTTAGGCCACCCCAGTGTTTAAAAAAAAATATGTATTTCATACTATTTTTTAGTATTTATTGCCAAGTGAATAATTGTAAATGATTTATTGCCAAGTGAATAATTGTAAATGAAAATAGAATGGTTCTTTTGTTAATATTTCACAATAACATGTGCATCAAATGAATTTATAAATATTTAATAACTACCAGTTTAGCCGGGTTTCACTCGGGTAGTTTAAGGAATAATAAGAATAAAAAGCATATGATGAATTTACATAGCAAATACTTACACAACGTCCAACCTCGTCACTTTTATAGATATAGATAACAATGTAGAATGTCTCTATTGGATTAGGGTGGGAGGGGGACGGGCATATAGATATAAATAATATAAAGTGGGGTGATCGATTTTATGATATGATCAATGCACAAACTGATCCCTGATTTTGTGGGGTGATAATATATATTTTTCTACCCCTAATTTTGGCTTTCTGAAAAATTTCAACGTGCCGTTACAGTTCTAAAATTTTGATCTACATCTGAGTGCAACTCTCGTCGAGCTAGACCGCCAAATGCAGACGCTAAGTCGAATCAATCAAACAAACAAATACACAACGTCCACCCTCGTCACTTTTGTAGATATAGAGTGCCTATATTGCAATTTCATTAATGAAAAAATGAAAAAAAAATTAAGGCGATTCGGACGAGTTCATCTTTGCTTCCTTGCTTTGTAAATGTTTGCAAAGTAATAATAACAAAAGAACCATTTTTATTTAGAATTATTCACTTTACAATAAATACTAAAAAATAGTATGAAATACATCATTTCTTTTAAAAAACTGGGGTGGCCTAATATTTAGTGTATATACACAAAATCTAAGTATTATCTACTATGTATTCAAATAGAAAAACAAATATCATATTTGTTTTTATTTCAAACTTCTCAAGAAAATTAAATTTCAGCATTAAATGACCCATAAATAGTTGATTTGCCTTTAAACAAACAAACTTGAATCTGAACTTCTTAGCAACTCACATAGGCCCAAGAAACTAAAACTGGCAACTTTCTTGATAATTACCTCCGACCATTGGTTAACTGGGACAAAGAAAGGCTTATAAATTTTAACGAATTTTAACGAATCATTTCATCCTCATAGAGAAATTTTTCAGCTGTCAGCATGGCTGAAGCTAAACTCCAGGAGAATATTTTTTTGCTTTCTTGGGCTCACGTTATGCACCGACATGAATTTAAATGAATATACTAAATCACTTGCTCGATACACTGCTAGTAAATTTGTTTGCTGTATCATGCTAGACATTTTTTCTCGTCAAACTTCACCTTGAACTTTTATAAATCTACTATTGGTCCATGCATTGAATATCGCCGCCATATCTTGTCTCGTGCTCCAACTACATATCCTGAGATTCTTGACAACATCCAAAGTAGGATCTGCAATGTGATTGGTCCTGAACTGGCATCTCGACCCCAGCTACTTTTCTACTACTGCTTCCCTGTGTTTTGTCTATAAATAATTTAATGTCAATTGTTTTGATGAAACTTTTTTATTGGTATCTAGACTGAATGAATTTAAGCGTAATACAATATTGGCAACCTGGTCTCATTTTTTTACTATTGAAGTAGTTAGGTGTAACCGTAAGTTCTATTCTAATAGTTTCTTTTTCTCACACTTCCCGCCAGTTAGACTCTTCTGGTTACTTGTTTCCCTGCAAGCTTTAAAAATTTTAATGCAACGTCAATCTCTATCTTCCATCATCCTGTCTCCTGCAATTTTATTATTGTTGCTCTTCATTAAAGTCTTCTGATTCTCTTTCATTACCAATAACCGCTTGCGTCTTAGTGGCATTATCGCCTTCCTTATGTGAAATGATTAAAAAGAATAATCGTTAACGCATTGGCAGTTGACCTAAAGAAAATAAAATAAAATTGTTTCTCTGACAGAAGCAAAGATGTTTGATCAAGTCGGAGATGATTAGGGATTCTAGTATTTTTTCCTAAAATCAAAATACAAATAAGACGCTAATTTGAGAAAATCAGAATATTGGCCAGAGTTCTTTTTAGGTTCAGGGGCACATGTCTTTATGTCAAGATGTTGTTTGCTGCCAGAATGAAGCAACGCATAGCATGCTCTAAATTCGGCTCTAAAGACTACTGGCGACTCTGTAAAAGAATACTTAACAAGAGCAATTCCACAATACCCCCGCTAATCAACAAATTTGAGGTCCTCACCTCCCCAGCAGATAAGGCTGAATGCTTTGCTCGCAGATTCTCGAACAATTCAAGTCTGGACTCGTCTGGAGTTTTTACACCCGACTTCTCACCTAGAACCGAGGCACAACTGAATGATGTCCACATTACACCTTCGCTTGTCTCTAAGATAATCTTAAAACTTGACCCTCACAAAGCGAGCGGTGGTGACGGAATCCCAACCATAGTCTTAAAGAAATGTGCCCCTGAACTCTCCTCTGTCCTTTCTAAGCTCTACAACCTCTGCCTATCTGCTTCCTGCTTTCCTGCCTGTTGGAAATCTTCTTCTGTAGTTCCTATATTTAAAAACACTGGAGAACCCTCTGACCCTGCAAATTACCGCCCTATCAGCCTTCTTCCGATCTTTGGAAAAGTGTTCGAAGCCATTATCAACGCCGAGATGGTTCAGCATCTCACAGCACACAGGCTCCTCTCGGACAAGCAATATGGTTTCCGCTTCACCAGGTCTACTGCTGATATGCTAACGACCATCACCGAGTACATATACCAGGCACTCGACAGGAATGGCGAAGCCCGAACCGTTGCATTGGATATATCTAACGCGTTCGACAGAGTTTGGCATGCTGGCCTTCTATGTAAACTGCGGAGCTATGGTATAACTGGACATTTGTTTGAACTAATCCAGTCATCCCTCTCTATGCGCACAATGAAGGTGGTATTAAACGGACATGCCTCTCAGAACTACCATACAAACGCAGGTGTCCCCCAAGGCTCCATCTTAGGTCCTACACTCTTCCTGATATACATTAATGATCTCCCTGATTCCATAAGAGCCCAAATAGGTTTGTATGCCGATGACACCACAGTTTACTCTCACCTCCTACAAAAATCTGGTGTAAGCGTCAAAGCTAACCTCGCAGCCGAGATTAAAAAGACCTCCAATCCATATTGGACTTGGGTAAGAAATGGCTAGTAAATTTTAATGCTTCTAAAACGAAGCTACTCTCAATTAACCATAATCGACAATCTCACCTACCTCCTATTAGCATGGACCAGGCTTGCCTCCCAGAGAGTAAAACACTACGCCTCCTTAGTCTCACACTTTCAGCGGACCTCAAATGGAATGACTATATCGAATCCATTGCTAAATCCGCTGCTATGAAAGTCGGTTCTCTGTGTAGGGCCCGGAAGTTTTTCCTTCTAAATCTAACCTGCACATTTATAAATCTACCATACGCCCGTGCATTGAATACTGCTGCCATATCTGGTCGGGTGTCCCTGCTGTTCTCCTCGGACTTCTCGATAAGGTTCAGAGGAGGGTCTGTAATGTGATAGATACCGACTTGGCAGACCGCCTGCAGTCTCTCCCCCACCGGCGCGACGTGGCTTCCCTGTGTCTCTTCTGTAAATACTTTCACGGCTTCTGCTCCGATGAACTTAGATCAGTGGTGCCCCCTAAATACGAATTTGAACGAGATACTAGATTAGTAACTAGATCCCACCCTTTTACAGTGAAACCGATAAAATGCAACCGTAACTTCTACTCCAATAGTTTCTTTCCTCGCACTTCCCGACTGTGGAATTCTCTTCCAAACGACTGCTTCCCCGGCGGCTACAATCTCCAGGAGTTTAAATGTAAGGTCAATAGACACCTCCTAACACACTAACCTGCTCCCATTCTATCAAACACTCTTCCCATCTGCCCAACCCTCATCCTCGCTATCCTTACTCATCTGTCACCTTCCTCCTGACATTCCCTATGTCTAACCACTCCTTCTCTTTACTTTCCCCTATGTAGCCCCATGCGCAATAGTGGCAGTGGAATGCATTGCTTGGGGTGAGATGATTAAAAAAAAAAAAAATTGCAGTGCTATCGTCATGTTCTGGCGATCTGGTTTGGAGATTATAGAATTCATCAATAATGTTATGTGCACATCACTCAGTAGGCATTCTTTTCCAGCTGGCAAACCGGGCAAAGATAGTCCTAATGAGTCTTAAATGAAGTTGAAAGAGAATTTCTGAACAAAGCATTCCGCTTTATCAGGGGTTGATGACAATACATCGGATTGATTGAAGAGAGGAGGGTTTGTGGATTTTCTCTTGTTTATCACACTTTTAGCGAATCGGCAATAATCTTTAGAATCAACATGTAAACGGTTATACGATGTCTCGTTGTATTACAGGACATCTTTGGATTCCTTACAAATGGATACAAAGAAGCGTGTACTACGATGGAAACTGTCACGTTGGTCAACGGATACCGTGAATTTCTGCTGATATAGATTTATTTACTTCAGTCAATTCACAAAAATGCTGTAATATAATTATACACATGAGACAAAAAATGTGGAAGTCTTTCCGGCTTCTTGCTTCCCAGTCAACTTGGATCTTTAAAGAGTTAAATGTAATGTCAATCTTCATCATCTCTTTTTAATTCTTATTCTTTTATTGTTCTATCTTTTTAATAGTAGTTTTTTTCTTATATTCTCTAAAACTCATTAATCCTCTTAAGTCCCTCTACTGTCTTGCTGGGTCCTAGGCATGACGTTAAACTGCATTCGGTAGCAAGATCTCTGATTGGGCAGTTGTGAGGAATATGGAACCACCTCTTAATTGCTGTTGTCCTCAGGTCTAGCCTGACCCGAAGTGATTAGCACCTGTTAGGGTCCCAGCTATGGGCAGATAGTTAAACCCAAACTGGGGTCAAAACACCGCGAAAGTATAAAAATAGACTTTTATAGAAAAATATACATTTTTGAAGGCAAAATATTACCAACAATATATTTTTGAAGAAAAAATTATTACAATAACATATTTTTGAAGGAAAAAAATTATTCTCAACAAAAAAATTTCAAATACAAAATTAGAAGACATCTTCAGTCAACCAAATGCCATACGTGTTACACGCTTGGGCGATCATGTCTCTAAAGGGGCATGACTGACTGGGCAGTATATTATCCCGCAGTAGGTTGCAATTGCTTTCTGCGGTAGACTGGTTGCCAGTCAAGGCTATTGAACCCAGTTTGTTATATTATTTAACCCATAACTGGGGAGAAGAGAGGGATTAATACCTTTCCCAAGGATATTAGCGAGTAAGTGAATACAGGGCATTCAACTGGAATTCGAACTCGGCTCCCCGATTTCTCTTTCCGAGCCGATATCCACTGCACCACAACGCACATCCGTCAAGAAACGCTTATAGCACCTGATATTCCCGAGCGGTCACCCATCTATATACTGACCAGGCTCAACGTTACTTAACTTCGGTGAGAACCGGTGTATTCAACGTGATATCACCGTAAGACACTCTTTTATATTCGATATTGTTTATTTTTCCCCCTGCATTATTGTGCACTTGACTTACCTACCTGTTTGTTCTTGTTCTTCTATGTGCCCTGTCCCTTCAGGAAGTAGGCGGTCATGGCCTTCCACATCTTTCTATTCCTTGTCGTTCCTTTCTCCTGTTGTCCCACACAATTCACGCTCTTCTATTTATCTGCTCAAGTCCATCAATATGTCATATGTTACATTTCCTTGTTTCGCTTCCCCTCTATTCGTCCCGTGAGCATCACGTTCCCCAAGCCCTCCTTCCTCATTCAGTTCAGTCAGTTAAGTGCCATACGTGATAATACTTTGGACGATCATGTCTCGGAAGATACACGACTGACTAGGCAGAAGGTTACCCGCATTAGGCTGCTATTACTTTCTGTGGTAGACTGGTTGCCAGCCAGGGATATAGAACCCAATCTTTCATGTTATTTAACCCATAACTGGAGGGAAGAGCCGGATTAACACCTTTCCCAAGGGTATTTGTGCGTAAGTGAATACAATGAATTCAACTGGAATTCGAACTCGGCCCCTCGATGTGTCGTTTCGAGTCGATATCCACTGCACCACAACGCACATACATTTCCTAAAAACTTCTCCTGTCTTTTTCCTGATGTTAAGTCTGAGTTTTTTTTTCTTGTGTCCATTCTCTCTAAAACCTCGTCATTGTTCACATGTTCCGTCTATGTTATTTAGAATCACATTTCAATTGCTTCAAATCTTTCTGTCATCTGTGATGAGATTGCCCAGCATTCGTTGCCATACTGAAGGACAGACATCACGTAACAATCCACTACTCTCTTCTTTGTTTCCAGCGACATTTTTCTGTCTCTTAATACTCTACACAACTTCAGGAATGCATCCTTAGTCATACCTTCGGATCTCCGTATCGCACTATCTACTTATCTGAATTCATTTTTATGTTTTGTGAAACTATATTTATTGTGGACTAGTGTTTAAGTATTTTTTTTTTTGCTTTTTTACTGTGAAATTAATGTAAATTGGCCAAGATATCGAAAATTCTTAATAAAAAAAATGCTATTTGCCAAGTCATTTTCATCTTCAAAGCGAATGTCAACCCGTTTTCTGTTGAAAGGTACATTTTCTTTAAGAGAAAGTTGACATTAATTTCAGTTAAGAAAAATTTCAGATGTATCCTCAAACTCGTGTACAAATAAACATAACGTTTATAGTACTAAGAATTAATTCTCTCTCACTTTCTCTTTCTCTGTTTCTCTCCTTCACTCTCTCTTTTTCTTTCTACATATAGATAATAAATATCCACCTATGCTTCCGATGTTGTACAAAAAAAATACTATTTATTAACAAAAACAGAGCATCTACTTAAATACAAGTATCGATTAAAAATAACTTTTAAACAAATAAAAAATATATCGGAATTAATATATTTTGTAACGGATATCGTAAAGTCTCGTATATATATATATATAAATTCAGATCATATTTAACGGAGATAGCTATTTAGACATGTCTATTAGAGACATGCATGCTCAACCCCGTTCAATCAAAGTATGGAGAAAAATTCTTGTGCTCGAAGCAGGGGCTAGTGAAGGAAGGGACGAGTAATGTTGGCTACTATAGTGATAAGTCAAAAGGAATCGTAGTGGTAAATTCCCTTTTGGTTGTTGGAGGCATGTGGTTTGACCATTAGGTTAGAAGTGGTCGGTAGGGAGTGGGGGTGGGGAAGGTTACGGATTAACCAAATTTTAAAATTTAATTTATGAAAAAGGCAAATTCTATTATGAATAAATGGAAGGAGATAATTATTGAAATTGAAATTTATTCCTGTGACGACACATACTAATTATTTCATTACGTTTGTTCAGAAGTACATTCTGATATTGAAATTTCAAAATCTTATTTTTTTCTGATAATGGTAGATTACATCTGTCACGTACTCCTAATAGCTTAGGTGATATTCATAGATTTTTTTAAAGACGAATGATTAAATAGTTTGTAAATTTTCAACATTTTTCTTCAATGTCCAAAGAGACAGTATGTTGATTGAAGTTTGATTTCATTGGTCAGATACGTGTCACACGTAATAAAGCAATAAACGAATATTTTTAAATGTAGAGAAAAAATTGTCTGTTTATATGTGTGTGCCACGCGGTATTATAAAAAAAACAATAAATGTTTATTTTAAATGTAAGTGTATGTATGCGAAAATAATGCATGTGCTCAGCGAATATCAAACGAAATACATTTCTGTTTTTTATTATATTTTCTTCCATTTATGGTATATTATTATGTTATTGTCTGTTATTTATATTGATTCATTGTGATATTGTAATGATATAATATGGTACTTTATATAATTACTATTATAATATTACAATATATCATACTTTAATGTACATATTAATATTACATATATTAATTATGATAATGTAATAATTTTAATACATATCATTCCATTGAAAGATCTTATTTATCTTGGGATTCTCGATAAAATCCAAAGGAGAATCTGCAATGCCATCGACCCCGACTTAGCAGTTTGACTCTCTCTCTCACTCTCTCTCTCTTTCTCTCTCTCTCTCTCTCTCTCTCTCTCTCTCTCTTCTACAAACTTTCACGGATTCTGCTCCTACGACATTAGCTCCGTCGTGCCTCCTGTTCGAAATTACACGAGCTACTAAACTAGCAGCAAGGTCCCATCCTTTTACGGTGAAAACAATCAACTGTAACCACAACTTCTACTCTACAAGCTTCTTTTCTCGCAATTCCCGCCTGTGGACGTTCTTTTCGTATTCTTGCTTCCCTGATAGCTACAATCTCCAAGAGTTTAAGTTCAACGTCAGCTGTCATCTCTTATCTCTTTGAGTTCCATTCGTCTTCTCACTTTACACTTTCCTCTCACGCGGCTCTCTATAAACCAATGTAGTCGTCCTCCTCTTACCCATTCTCCGACACGTACTGTGACCGGTTCTCCTCTCTCTTCACTTTTCTATTATATAACCCACTGCGCACCAGGGGCAGTTCTGCGTTGCTTGGGGTGAGACGATTATAAAATAAATCTCTATATATAAAAGGCAAGGTGTTTGTGTGTGTGTCTATCTATCTGTCTGGATGTCCTTTATACAAATCAACAATGTTTATCCGATTCTCACCAAACTTCACAAAAATATTCTCCAGGCTTCCGGTCAGATCATGGGCTACGTATTTTATCCGATTTCTCCCCGATAACGGAAATCGATACCCCGATATCCGATCAGGTCTGATCAAGATCAGGATTTCAGCCCTTTCATCGTGGTTTTTGCTGTAGAATTTGCTCGAACTTGGTAAAATTATAGTTTTTAGTCTCAAACATGACTAGATCTTCTCAGACGATACATTTTCCCCAATATCGGAAATCGATATCTCGATAGTCTATCAAATCTGATCAAAATCTGATATTCAGCCATCAACATGTCTCATTTTCTCCAATTTTACTCCCGATGGGTACGATAAGTTTTCATGGACTTACTTAGGTCTTTAGACGACGTATTTGACTCCAGTATTGGAAATCGATACCACGATATTTTATAGGGTTTGATCAAAATCAGGTATCAGCTCTTTTATTTTGGTTTTTGCTTTGGGTTTTGCTCTAAGAAGGTATGATTGTAGTTCTTAGTCTCAGCCACGATAGCATTTAATCAGATGACTTATTTAGCCTTTAAAATTCAGTTTGCGACGGAAAATTTATTTGACATCGATACCAGAAATCAAAATTTGATTTACATCCATTCCTTTTTCTTTCAGTCTACGGTTTTGCCTTAACTGGAGACAACTATTGCTTTTTTAGTCTTTCATGCCAACGTCCAAAGAGTCTGAGCTCCAGGAAAATGGACTAGTTTTAAAAGCTTTCATTACACCCGAGCAACGCTGGGCTATACTGCTAGTAAATAAATAATAAACACACACATTCATATATGATTCTGTCACACGCATATTTGATTCTAAAAATGAACATTGTCTATCGCTTGATACTTTTATGCATTATTTCATTACAATTTTGAACAGAATGTATTTCGTTTTTATCATTCACTCACATGCTAACGTTACCATCATATAAACACAGTCCGGCTATAGTTTAAATATATGAAACGATTTGTTTGAACATAGGGGAAGCCACCATCTGATCTGGCGCATCTTAGACCTCTCGACCACATTTCAAATTGTCGGTTGTTTATAACCAAGTTTCGTTAATCTTCGTTAATTTCCGTAACATGTTTACATTTGTTGACATTACGATACATTTCAGAGCAGATAGTGTTATTGCGATGAATCGAAAAGTGTGTTATATAGGCTTGATTAAAACCTCGGTTAGACTAATGGCCATTCGTGGTCGCGAGGTCTAAGACGTGCCAGAGCATATGGTAGCTTGCTCTATGTGGATAGGGACGCAGGTTCGAATCCTGCCGAATGACAAATATTTGCGTAATAAAAATTTATCGTAAATAATCAGGCCGGTAGATATAAATATATAATACTGTTTAATTAAGAACAGAATATAGATTTAAATACGAGTATCGATCAAAAATAATTTTCAAACAAATCATTTCAAATTGTCGGTTGTTTATTACCAAGGTTCGTTAATTTCCGTTATATATATATATATATATATATACGTAATTACAATAAAGTAGCACTAATTTGGCTCATTTTTAGATTTTGTGTACTATATATATATATATATATATATATATATATATATATATATATATAAAACAAACTTATAGCTATACTCGTGTCGAAAAACCCTCCGTGGATCTACGTGGAAGGAAAAATGGTTATAAAAATAGAAGGACCTAAGCACATGAACATCAGCCAAAAGGATTCGGACCCAGTTAGCACGTAGACCAAAGAAAAAAAAAACCCAGACGAGTAATCAACTAACAAAACAGCGCTCAATTCTTAGGTAGAGCAGAATAAATAAAGTATACCTAGTGAGCCAAAAAACCTAGCAAGGTTTCACCTAAGCAGATCGTTAGGGTATACTTTATATATATATATATATATATATATATATATAGAGAGAGAGAGAGAGAGAGAGAGACAGAGAGAGAGAGAGAAAGAGAGAGAGAGTACTTTGGATAAATGGTAATCATTTTATATTGTTTATTTTGTGAATGCCGCTTGTTTGTTTTGTTTTGGATATTGTCAACTGCATAATGCAATTTGGTCCGCCAGAAATTAGGGAACGTCATGCTGTACTATTTAACATTCTCGCCAGAAGCCTCAATACAAACATTTTAGTGTTTGTTGCTGATAGCCTTAGACTCAACACTGAGGCCTACATGAAGTACCTTGAAGAGGTAGGGCTGCTCTGAAACAAGAGAGTGGCTGCTGGGAGACCTTAAGTAGAGAGCTCCAGCATGTTTATTAAACTGGCCTTGTACCAAACATATCCAAACTCCCCACAACTTATTCCACATCAGAAGGTTTAGAGAATGTAAAACTGTTTTGTTTGTATAAATAAGTGGTGATTTATTTATATAAATTGCATGCATGAAATTATTATCTGTCGAAATGTTCTAACAGAAATTGTAGTGAGAAGTTTACAGAATTAAAAGTTCGTTTGTTTTAATGAAATTTGATTTGTGCAGATTAAAGATATAAGTCCATGTTTTCGATATGAAGTATCAACAGTGTAGTAGTAATGTTGTGTTCCTCTCTTTCTGTTGTGAACGGTGAGTAGGTAAGGAGGAAAAATATAAAGAAAGCAATACGAAAGAGAAAGTGAGAGGTTGCAATTCCAGCTCACAGGGACCTTCGTGCTCGATCGTCGGTCGTCAGTTTCTCTTACATTATGCTGAGTTGAGCACTCTCTGCTTCCTTCTCTCTCTCCCTCTCTGTCTGACCAACCAAAAAACATGAAATATGTAGCCAACTCAGATCACGTAGTCGGCTCAAACGAACACTCACTTTGAAAGTTCAATTTGCTGTTTTCTGGAGATCGCTCCCTTTTCTTTGGTTAGAAAATAATTCGCACTTGCTCATCAAATTTTCCTTAATCTTTTCTAAGCCAGTAGGCCATCTTTTTTCTATTGGTCAAAAATAGATTTTCACACTTTGGGAATTTTCAAACAGTGAAGAAAACAAAGTTATATATTGTTTTTTTTTTTACTCAACACATACCCTATCTCTAGCAGTAGGATTCTGCACCATGCCTTACAGTCAAGAGAACCCTGTCATGGCTGTCAGACAATTTCTGCGACTATATCACCTCTTAAATATGGCCAACTACCTCCCCAGACTGCGACCCCGTTTATCATTATGTGTTTGTCATCATTGAGCGAAATATAAAAAAAAACTCTTTGTAATACCAAATATGAACTGACGGCATAGATTAAGGCAGCATTCACCAACTTGTTTAATTTGGTGAATGCTGTCTAAATCTATACCGCCCGGAAGATATGCAGGAAATTCGGAAGTCATCTGTTGGCAGTGGTCAAAGCCAATGGCGATTTCATTGGATAAATTTACTCTTTAGTATTTTAAGATATCTGTGTAATCTTGGAAAATGTATATGTGAATATGTGTTAAAATTTATATGCGTGTGTGCTTTATGCCAATTCTCCGTCTCACGCTTAATCAGTTTTTTTATTTTACTTTATTTGTTTACTCCAATTCATAAAACCGTCTGATTTTCCTTTTACCTTCATTCATTTTCTTTGGCGCTAAACGCTTCCGTTATACATTAATTTTATTTAATATTTTTTTCTTCCTACAATCTCCTTTTTCTCAAGAAACAACAATCTGGTTATTGACTAATTGGGCGCTATAAACGCTAAATACTTAACAAACCATCCATCCGTGCATGGAGTACTGCTGCCATTTATGGTCAGGTGCCCCTGCCGTTCTCCTCAGTGTTCTTGACAAGCTCCAAAGGAGAGTCTGTAATGTGATAGGTACTGATCTGGCGACTCGACTGCAGCCACTTCCCCATCGTCGAAATGTGGCCTCCCTTTGTCTCTTCTATAAATACTTTCATGGCTTCTGCTCGGATGAGCTTAAGTCACTGATGCCTCCTCAACAGGTGTTTACCCGTGCAACCAGACTGGCAACTGGGTCCCACCCATTCACAGTCAGGTTAGCCAAATGCAGACGACAATTCTACTCCTGCAGCTTCCTCTCTCGCACTTCCCGCCTGTGGAACTCACTCCCGTATTCTTGCTTTCCTGACGGCTACGACCTCCAGAAATTTAAAAGCAAAGTTAATACTCACCTACTAACCACTGGACTCTAGCTCTCTCCCCTCCCCTGTATAATCTTCACTTCCTCTCCGCCCATGTATCTGTCATTGCACCTGCTTTCTCAGCTTTCTATTGTTCCTTTCTAACTAGCTTGTACTCCTCACTCTTTTCTAATTAATCTTTCTACATTTATGTAACCCCCTGCACATCAGTGGCGTTTCTGCCTTGCTCGGGGTGAAATGATTAAAAAAAAAAAAAAAGTAATGGCCATTATGGAGTTACATCAACGAATCTAGCTTAAAGTTAAAAAAAATATCATTTATTTCATACAAAATTACTTACTTTTTAAAATAATCTCTTGTATATACACTTAATTAATTAATACATTTATCTCAAAGGTAAGAGATTACACAATAAAAATTCCAGATCAAGTGTCTGGTAATGACTGTAAGGCCAAAGAATTATAAGTAATAACAATTGACATATTTCTTAGCTATGAAAATAATAATTTTAATTTAATAATTAATAATTAAATAGGTCAGATTCGATCAAGCATATTAAATTTCGTCAGAGATAAAGCGTTTAACTGTTCTAAGATCTTCGTAAAAATCTTTTTTTTTCATTTCATATACTAAAAATTTACAATGTAAGATTTAAAAAAACTACAATATCGGTATTTTGTATGTAGTACGTTTTTCTCCTTTTTGCAAAGAAACACATATTATAAATAGTTCCGGCCCTTTGACATTACATCAGTAATTTCTTCAAAAATTATAAAGTGTGTGCGTATTTACATTATGCAATCACAAATATCTCCGTTCATATGTTTGGTAGTAAAATACAATGTAAACTTATTTATAAATGAAACTTTGTCTGTGTGTGCATGTGTGTCTGTTACCTATAAACACCGAAACGGCTGAACCGATTTTCTTGACAATTCACCCAGTTTTACTATAAGCGTCTCCGAGTGTTCTTAGCTGGGTTTTGTGTCGAGGTACCCCCGATAAATATCAAAATTCGATAATCGAAAACATCGGGTTATAGAAGGAGTGGTCCGATTTTAATCACATTGATCCACTCATAGACAAAGACATAAGAAACGATATTCAGAAGTTTCAAGGTTGCAGTTCTTACAATAGTGCAGAAAATCGATAATATATATATATATATATATATATATATATATATATATATATATATATAAGGCAAGATGTGTGTCTGTTTATCTGCCTGTATGTCTGTATTTTTTCAGCCCTTTTATTCTAGTTCGGATTTGGCTCTAAGTAGGTATATTTGTTTGGCTCTAAGTAGGTATATTTGTAGTTCTTAGTCTCAGCCATGATACCATTTACTCAGGGGACTTATTTAGCTTTCAAAATTCAGTTTACGACGAAAATAAGTTATTTGATATCGATACTAGGAAATCAAATTTGACTTACATCCATTCCTTTTTCTTTCAGTCTACGGTTTCGCTTTAACTGGAAACAACTATTGCTTTTTAATCTTTCGTGCCAATGTCCAAAGTGTCTGAGCTCCAGGACCATGTATTAGTTTTAAAGCTTTCATTACACCCGAGCAATGCCGGGTTACACTGCTAGTTTCTTTATAAACGAAAATTTCTCTATGTTGTTCGTTTTTTTAATGATATACGGATTCAGAAAATTGAATGATGTTTTATAAGCAGTTTGAATGGAATTTTGGTTACAGCTGTCAATCTCGATAAAGTCCGTCTGAACATATATATACTTGTATACAGTTCTATATATGATAGCGCTAGTACAAAAAAATTATAGATTGCATAAAGTAATAAAATTCGTTTATTTTATACAACGGAAAAAGAAGAAAAAAGCTTCCCCTTAATCCTAGGTAGACTAGTTAAACAAAATATTCTCCTTGCTTTTTAGGTTATTTCTCCCTGTCAGACCCGTGAAGTTATTTCTCCCTGTCAGACCCGTGAAGTTATTTCTCCCTGTCAGACCCGTGAAGTAATCCCGATAGTTTTTAAAATTTCTTTTCATAGAAACATATGAACGTAATTCGCTTTCCCCGATTCTCAAAGCAGACTTCATTATTGTACACATTACTGTGGACACTATCAGTCTTGCACACTTCATTCCTGTTTATTTATGAATCTCTTAACTGGATTTAATCAGAGTCTGGCTTTTCGATAAAGAGAAGTTGCAGGTTATTTTGTTGTGTTTTTCGGCGGGATACTCGCTGTAGACGTTTGTCGTTTTGTCTTTCAGTGCCAACGCTATTGTACGCCGTCAAAAGATTTTTCAAAATGACGATGTCGCAGAAAGAAAAAAAAACACAAAAAATACCAATCAAATGTCGCTATCCACACTTTACAAAGAAATTGGAAATTTTAGCAATTATTTCCCTTGGATAGGGTGCGGCTTTTAAGCTATTGCGCTTCCCTTTATAAATGATGTTCTATTGACAAGTCTACAAATTATCAGTCCACTATATATATATATATATATATATATATATATGTGTGTGTGTGTGTGTGTGTGTGTGTGTGTGTGTGTGTGTGTGTGTGCATGTATACAATAGTATTTTCAAAGGCTTTATTTACTGTCTACGTCTTTTGTACATTTCCCAATCAGTTGCTTGGGAAATATTCCTGTTGCTTTAATGTTATTACTATTTCACAAAAGACGTCTTCAGTCTAAGCACAGAAGTATTTTACACGCTTATATCACTCAGGTTATTTTTCTTCAGTTCTTCGTATTTCTTCTCTCTCTCTCTCTCTGTCTGTCTGCCTCTCTCTCTCTCTCTCAATATATATATATATATATATCATAGTGCCAACCTCCTTTTGTATTTCATTTCTCTCATAACTACTCACTCTCTCTGATTATGTCATTTCGATCACTCTTTCTTTCTTTCGTATTTTTATGTCATTTCTTTCTTTCACTTCTCCCCAACTTTATCCTTCTTTTTTTTTTCAAAATTTTTCCTTCTTTTAAGTTCTTACTTTTATCCATTCTTTCTTTTTTTTCTTTCTTTCTTTTTTTCTTTCTTTCTTTCTTTTTTTCCACGCGTCTCCTTTTTGCTTCAATTTTCTTTCAGTTTCTTTACTTTATGCTTTTTTTTCGCCTTTGTCTCCTTCTTCTTTCGTTATTTATTTCTCTTCCTTTTCTTTCTTTCTTCCCCCCCCCTCCGCCTATGTTTTTCTTTTATTCGGTTTTTAATTCTTTTGCCATTCAATCTTTCATTGATGCTTTCTTTCACTCCTTATGCCGTATAATTATCTTTTTCATTCACCATTTTTCTTTTTTTCTTTTTTTCCTTAATTCCCTTTTTTATAATTTCTTCTTCGCTTTTGTTTCTTTGCTCCTTTCCCTATGTACCCCCTCTCAGTTCTATCAATATTTGTATTCACACACACACACACACACACACACACACACACATATATATATATATATATATATATATATATATATATATATATTATGCAAATCTTTCGTCTTATCCGATTATTTGTTTCCTTTTTATTTGCCTTTTCTCCAATCCATAAAACCGACTTCTGTTGATTGCTTTTTTCTTCATTCATTCTCTTTGCTACTAAGCTCTGCCTTTATTCTTTAATTTTAATTAAAATCGCTTTTTTAATCTTCCTACTATCTACTCATAATCATCCCATCAATCAGATTTCTCTCTCTCTCACTAACTCCCTCTCTCTCTCTCTTTCTCTCAGTTCATTTTTTACACTGACTTCGTTTCCATCCTGCTGAATTTCATTTCTTTCTGTTTCAGTTCCATTGACATTCTCAAATGCGCCAATCACTTTCTATACTGATCTTCCATTCTTTTAAATCATACAAAAGTTTATCAAAAAATCCCTTCCTCCCTTTACTTACCTCTTAGCCGAACAATATCTATTATTTATTTTTTCCTTTTTTTGGCTGCTTTTTACCACGTTTCTGTAGGATTCATAATTTGTGCAGTTTGTAAAATATTTTTCTGCTTTTTGATTCTGCTGTTGTGGTGTAATGGATATCGGCTTCATATGAGAGATCAGAGAGCTGAGTTCGATATCCAGTTGAATCCGTTGCATTCACTTACGCACAAATACCCTTGGAGAAAGTATGAATCCATCTCTTCTATGGGTTCAATACAGCCCAGATTGGGTTCTATAGGCCTATTCGACAGCCAGTCTACTGCAGTAAGTAATTGCCCCCTACTGCGGCAAAATCTTCTGTCTAATCGGTTATGTATAGAAAGAGACCTGATAGCACAAGTGTGTATCTCGTATGGCAATTAACTGACACACACACACACACATATATATATATATATATATATATATATATATATATATATGATTATTTACGTTCTCACACTCTAGAAGAATAATAGACTTTGAAAAACAGTAGCTACTCTGGCTTGTACGCATCGCTCACTCAGTCATGAATTAGAGCACTCTGGCTATTAGGCGTGTATAATGATAACATACACGCTAAAAAGTCTGCCTCCTTCTACCGGGCGCTCATAGCCCAGAGGTAGAATCGCCGACTGACGCCATTTCGGTCGGGTTTCAATCCCCGGTTAAAAGCAATCGGAGTCTAGCCGTGCTGGTGGGCTGTGATACAGCGAAACAGATCTGTCTTTGGGTGACTATATATATATATATATTATAGCTGGCTGCATGTTTTATATATAAATATGTGTATGCGTGTGTGTGTCTGTATCCAGGCAGGATGCTTTATTGGACACTACAATTTTGACCTCTACACGACAATTACATTTCTTACTTGCTCCTCTTACTTTAACAACCATATATATATATATATATATATATATATATATATATATTGTGTTGTGGTAATGTTTAGGGTAATGTTTTTTTTTCAGTAGTTTTACTGATAAAAGGTATTTTGGCAAGCAGTTTTTTAATCGTAAAATGCTTGATATCGTGGTAGAAATAAAATAGTGATAGGTTTAAAGGAAATGATTTTTCACTTTAACTGAGCAGGTTCATGCCAAATTTGATCCTCGAGATGACACCAAGGACCATGGCAGAGGACGAAAACTTCGTATGCTTCACGACGAGAACGTACTCGATGTCTTTGTATATCCACCTGTCGTTCTGCCTGTTGCTCGACTGGTCCTGAATGAAATTCTTTTCATCAGAGAAGAACCTCAGCATTCGTTAAAAAGGGCCTGAGAGTCACCACTGAGATGTACCAGGAGGTGCTGGAGAGTGTGGTGAAGCCCTACGTCTTCCAGCAGGACTCCACTCCTCCACACAAGGCCAAGACGAACCAGGCGTGGCTGTTCAACAATGTTCCTCTTGTGGCCGCTCTCCTCACCCAATTGCAACCTCCTTGACTATTTCTTCTGGAGACGTAATCGAGGCCAAGACTAACAAGCACGCCCACAACATGGTCGACTCTCTGAGGGTCTGCCATCCTGGAGGCGTTCGCCACTATGGACAAGGACATGGACGTGAAAGCGTGTTACTCATTTCATGCCCGCCTTGAGATGGTCGTCGCCGCTGGCGGTGGTTACATTAAAAAATAATATAGTATGTAACTCTAACTGTTGCTAAATAAACTGTCAGGTCTCTGCATACACAACTTTTGTTTTTATTGCCTATTTTGTTTTCTTTTTGTAAAGTGTCAGATTTTGCTGCAACGCCCTATATATATATATATATATATATATATGTGTGTGTGTGTGTGTGTGTGTGTGTGTGTGTGTGTGTGCAGAGAGAGAAAGAGCGAGAGAAAGAGAGAGAAGAAAACTCAACACATAATTAAAAGATTATAAACCCAGAATTTATTTCGGGAATTGTGAAGAAAAATCTTTACAATAACCGATAATAATGTGTTGAATTTTCTTCTCAATATATTTGCTCTGGATATTATCTATTGAACTCCCTATTTCTAATTGTTACTTTATATTAATTAGATAAAATATTTCCTATTATACTCTCTGTCTTCACGGGTTGTCATTCTCGCCTATGATTAAAATGAAATTAGTCAAATGGCTAACATTTAACAAATATCAACAATTCTTTTGCCAATATCGTTATCAACTTTTGGGCTTTCTAATCTTCAGATTTTATCAAACGGTCCATTCAAGCTACGGAGATTTTCTAAGCGCCGCTTAGATGTAGCACAAGGCTGAAAGTATGGGGTACCTAGTAAAGATCGAACTCACTACTCAGTTGTAATAGGTTCTAACGAGGCAAGGTTGCTGACCTTTACACCACGTCGAGATGCCCAACACTACGGAGATAGAGGGAAATGTGAGGTAATTGTTTGAACTGTACAAGGACCCCAAGCATTTTCCCAGCGTCTTTAGTATGTACGATTTCCACTCGACGTCTAGATTGAGTTTAATTCCCAGTAGGCATAAAAGTCACGCGCATTCCTTCATTAGTGAAAGATCTGGGCTCAAAAGGCAATGGTTAAAGGTCACTCGTTTAATTTTTTATGACATTAAATGTGACCAGTCTTTTTCCAGAATTTAGTTATCTATCTAAACTTATTTATGAATGGAACTTTGTCTGTGTGTGTGTCCGTTACCTATAGACTCCGCAACTGCTGAACCGATGTTCTTGAAAATTTACACAGTTGTACTATAAGCGTCTGCGAGTGTTCTTAGCTAGATTGAAAAAATCGGGTTATAGAAGGATTGGTCCGATTTTAATCAAATTTGATACACTCATAGACAAAGACATAAGAAACGATATTTAGAAGTTTCAAGTTTGCAGTTCTTACAATAGTGCAGAAAATCGATAATATATAGATATATAAAAGGCAAGATGTTTGCGTGTGTGTCTGTTTATTTGCCTGTATGTCTGTATTTTTCAGCCCTTTTATTTTAGTTTTTGCTTCGGGTTTGTTTCTAAGTAGGTATAATTGTAGTTCTTAGTCTCAGCCATGATACCATTTACTCAGGAGACTTATGTAGCCTTCAAAATTCAGTTTACGACGAAAATAAGTTATTTGATATCGATACCAGGAAATCAAAATTTGACTTACATCCATTCATTTTTCTTTCAGCCTACGGTTTCGCTTTAACTGGAAACAACTATTGCTTTTTTAGTCTTTCGTGCTTTGCTTCAAGACCATGAATTAGATTTAAAGCTTTCATTACACCCGAGCAACGCCGGGCTATACTGCTAGTTAAGACTAAATCGGAGGAGAGATCAGCTGCTCTCGAGTTTTGAAGGTCCAACAATATACCGTCGTATTATCAGTAATTCTTTTTTTTACAAATGATCGTCGGATAATACTCTTAAGCAGATTATCTATGTAGAGTAGGACGAGGATTGAACCGGGAAGCGAATCTTGGGAGACGACCGCGTTGATCATCTGGGACTCGGAGAACTAGTCATTAACAAAACAACTACATTCAGGGACCAACACGTTATGACGGACTTTATAACTGAGACGACTATTTAAATAGCTAGAGAGTTTGAACAGTAATCCTTTATACCACAGCTTGTCATAGGCCTTTGAAATATATAATACGAACATCTTTGAGATGTATCTGTTATAAATACCGCAGTAAGTAATCACAACAAGGATATCTAGGCAGATCAAAATCAGTACTGCTCATCGCTCAAGAAGGTGTTCCTGTTGAGGATGAACGAATAACTGTTAAATCGAAAATTAATAATATTTATCTATTTTTTTCCCCTTCATATATGCGCTTACGGCTTAGTAGTAGCGCTCGACTGACACCAAATTGGTCGAATTTCGATCCCGGCCAAAATCAAGTAGATGTTTTTAGCCACACTGATTAGATGTGTTATAGCGAAACAGGCGTGTATGTGGATAACTTATATATATATATATATATATATATATATATATATATATATATATATACATATATATATATCGGTAACAATCTTTCATTTAAACATGTCTCGTTAAGAATAACCGACAAGAAGGATTTTATTAAATTTAGATTTAATTTTTCCGGTAATCTTCCATGTTTTCTTTATGCTGGGGATAAGGAGTATAAAAATGTTCCATAATTTCGACATTCTAAGCGATTTCAGCCACTTTTCTCACCATATTCAAGGATGTTATTCTTGATGTTGTCATTATGTCCTCATGTTTGACCGTATCGTGTTGAATACACCGGTTCCCGTTCGATCACCGAAGTTAAGCAGCATCGAGCCTGGTCAGTATTTAAATGGGTGACCATTTGGGAATAATGGGTGCTGTAAACGTAAGGACCAAAAATGGTCCACCGATCCCCCAGGCTAACAACCCTGCCCCGTAAAAAAACAGTTTGTTACAGCAACAAAAAGTTGCTGCCCTATGCACCATCTGGGTGTGATGGATGGGTGATGATGAAGCGATTTCAGCCACTTTTATCACCATTCTCAAGGATGTCATTCTTGATGTTGTTATTATGTCTTCATGATTGACTGGAATGTAATTTTTGTGCTTTTGAAAAGAAGAGTTCTTTAAAGCTATCACATGATGCGCACAGGTGAGCATCGCGTAAATGGCTGTCTATTTTTTAAAAATAAAACTTCCAGAACTCTATTTATACTATTAAATAATGTAAGCGTAAATGGCTGTCTATTTTTATAAAATAAAACTTCCAGAACTCTATTTATACTATTAAATAATGTAAGGTTGATGATAGAAGAAAAATGTTTGATATATAGTGCCTCTCTTATAAAGAGGTGCCTTTGATATTGTGATTTAAATAGTATTTTTAAATTTTTAACCAAAATATTTCTTAAGGAACCTTGTAAGTTATGGGTTAATAAATGTTTTTTATTGAACTATTATTACTAGATAGATGGCATGTAAGGCGTCTATTCAGAGAAGTGGTAGTATAGCCTATATAGGTAATAGATTTATGACAAGAAACAAAATCTTGTATCGGGCATAGAAACTCATACACTATATCAGTAATCGCTAGTTTAGATTTGATGCAGCTATTTTGATTAGATACAAGATTTGCACTCTTTTATTTTCTACAATATATTATAGATTTTACATGTTTTTGCGGAATTACGGCAGAAATATAGTGTTTAATAATTTTTTCTTCAGAAAATTGGTCTTGTTTTTAATGAATGTGCATTTGGTTACAATAAAATATGTTGATGTTTTTTGTGTGTTATTTGTAATACTAGCATTATGACATATTTGCAAGATTAATTTTATCTGTTTATAAATGACGAGCATCATAGCCCGGCATTGCTCGTGCAACTCAGACCATTTTAGTAATAGGACTCGGTTATATGAAAAAATAATTATATAAAAAAATTGTCGTTAAATTCCATTAAAAATCTATTTTCTTTTGTTTTGCTTAAACGTCATTTGAATGTTCGTGTGACATCGTAAACAACATTGCGTTTGTTTTTGTTTCAAAATTACGAGTAAAATATTTACATTTTTGTTGACTAAATTAATTTTACATAAAAATAAAAATTATTTATTTTGTTTTACTGAAATTAGAAATATAAAAACTATTACGCTCTTAGTTCAGAAATTTTCGAAGTATATTTAAAAATGTAGAAATAAAAAAAACTATTACGCTTTCAGTTCAGAAAATTTTGAAGAATATTTAAAAATGTAGAAATATAAAAACAATTACACCCTGGGTTCAGAAATTTTGGAAGAATATTTAAAAATGTAAACATTTAATTTCAGAGGAAAAAGTTACATTAATCCTTTATTTTTTTATTTTACTTTTTGAAGTATGAAATATTAAATCTGAAAAAAAAAGACTTAAATAATTAAATTAACCATTGGCGTTTTATTTTTTACATATTTGTTTTTGTTTGAAAAAGCACTTTATTAAAAATATTTCTTTTGTTTCAAAATTACGGGGAAAAATATTCACATTTTTTGTTGATCAAATGAATTTTTAAAACGTCAGAATGAAAATTAAATATAAAGGCTCATTTTTTTTTAGTCGCGTTTGACACGTGTGATTTGATTTATGTGACGTACTCTAGCAACTATATTAGATCTTAGATGTTTTACGGAGCAAATGTAAATAAGCGGCCCCATTGGCCAAAAAGTGCGAAAGGTAAAAATTGCTGAACTTAAACTCAAAAAGTATGTGTCGACCTGACTTACCTGTAGATGTGTCCCTAGAAATTTTGGATGGCGTAGCTTAAAAAATGTAGGCGTGCATAGCTTACAGTCACTCACAGACTCACAGATTGCCTTTTATGTATGTAGATATCGTTGGGAAAATTATTGTTGACTAATATTTGTTTTATGAGTTTAAGTTTGCTCAAAAATATTCTTTAGGAAGAGGAATTTTGATGTGCTTTATTTAAGAAGTTTATTACTACTGCTATTTTATACCTTTTCGGGTAATGGCCCTTATAAGGAAAAAGAGTTCTTACTTTTGGTACTTTTTATATAACTGATAAATTCATTGGTTTTTAGCTCTATAATGACATAAAGAAACGAGATTTTGTTTTTGTCAATTAGTTTTTTTTTTGTATTTTTATAATCATTTTACCCTAAGCAAGGCACTTTTACTGCCACTTTTGTGCAGGGGGTTACAAAGGGAAAGTCCCAAGAAATAGGGGTTAGTTATAAAAAATATCAGAAGGAGGGTAATAGACGGATGAGAATACGCGTATCATGGGGGTGGAGTGGATGGGAAAAAGAGCTTGAGAGAATGGATGCGAGTTAGTGAGATAGATGTCTATTGACCTTACATTTAAATTCCTGGAGATTGTAACTGTCGGGAAAGCGAGTATATGGAAGGGAATTTCACTTTATTTTTTACATATTTGTTTTTGTTTGAAAAATCACTTTTTTAAAAAATATTTCTTTTGTTTCAAAGGGCGAGAAAAGAAGCTGTTAGAGAAGAAATTCCGGTTACATTTTATCGGTTTCACTGTAAAAGAGTGGGTCCTAGTTGCTAGTCTAGTAGCTCGTGTAAATTCATACCTAGTGGGCACCAGTGAGCTAAGTTCATTGGAGCAGAAACCGTGAAAGTGTTAGTAGAAAAAGCACAGGGAAGCCACTTCACACCGGTGAGAGAGCGACTGCAGCCGAGCTGACAAGTCGGCATCGATCACATTACAGATTCTCTGTCGGATTTTGTCAAGAACCCCGAGGAGAATAGCAGAGGCACCCGACCACATTTGATAGCAGTATTCAATGTACGAGTGGATGACAGATTTATATATACGCAGGATGGATTCAAACGGGAAAAACTTCTTGGCCCTGCACAGTGAACCGACCTTCTTAACAGCGGATTTAGCTATAGATTCGATATAGTCATTCCACTTGAGGTCCGCTGAGAGTGTTACGCCAAGAAGGCGCAGTGTTTTACTTTAAGGGAGGCTAGCCTGATTTATGATAATGGGGGGTATGAGCGATTGACAATAATGGTTAATAGATAGCAACTTCGTTTTGGAAGCATTAAAATTTATGAGCCATTTCTTACCCTAGTCCACCACAGACTGGAGGTCCTTCTCAAGCTCGGCAGGGAGGTTCGCTTTGTCAACCTCAGTAGATTTTTAATCGAGGCGAGGGTAGGTAAATTTCAGTAGGAAGTTATTTTCAAAATTTAATTTTAAATTTACCATTTCGTTTATATTTTTTATCAAAACAGTAATGTTTTCAACATCCTTTGTATAAATCTCCGATTTGTCGGTTATTTTAAACAATTTGTTTTTGATGTAAAACATGTAAAAATTCGAAAAAGTAGGACCTAATTGGTTTCCTATACTGACACTGTTCGTTTAGATGTAGATGTCATTATTATGGTCATAAAATGATGTTTGTGTGGTGCACGGGGTGAGTAGTTTCGGAAGAATTACTGGATGGATTTTTGGAAGATGGATTGATGTGTGTTTTTAGAAACAGTCACCAATGTATTTAATGTTTCTTCAACTGGGACGCGAGTAAAAGTTTTTCTACCTTCAGTGAAGCTAGAAGGTTACTTTTGGGATTAATATAGGAATACGCGATGCTGATATGTATGGAGAAATTATATGATTTAAGGTTTTAGATAATTGGTATATTGGAGTAGTTATTTGTAATATATAGGGTCTGAAAGGAAAACCTGTTTTACCATAAAAGTATTCCGGTTGGTAATTGTTAGGGAGCTCTCCACCATTTTAATGATAAAGAAACTATTCCATGCACTACAAATAGTGTCAAGACCTCGGTGTTGTCGGCGGCAATGTCAGTTGGCATTTGCCTCTGCAACTGTGACACTGTCAGCCCTCTGCAATCGGGTAGAGGGCGCTCTCTTCTTCAGAGCAGAGAGCAGTAGCCCAGTCGTGGTTCCACCGAAGGGTAGAATCACGACTAGGCAAAAATAGACAGACATTTTTTGGCCGGGCCATATAGCCCGGAAATCCCACTTTTAATTGACCATGTGTCACATG